>VKKT01000683.1:100092-113262 GCA_008038995.1 Haliotis laevigata
ATCGATGCTCATGCTGTTGATCACTGGATTGTATGGTCCAGACTCGATTATTTACAGACCACGTAATAGCTTGTGTAGTTGTTAATGAAGGGCAGGACAGTAGGCTAGTGGTTATAACGTATGCTCATCATGCTAAAAGCTTGGGTTCGCATCCCACAAGGTTATCTCGTCTGCTCATTTCTGTTTCTGCTTCAATAATTTTGGTGGAATGTTTTTGTAAAACAATTATAACTACTTGATCATGAATGCTAACCAAACAAATTTGGATTGTTTGAAAGTCCCGCTGTGACTAGAGTGCCTGTTTAGTAGAGGTGGTAGAGGTCTCACTTCAGTTGCCAGCATGGGTATTATTCAAGGAGTATTGCAGAACTGGTGTAAAACCATACTCGCTGACTTTTAATAAGCCTGAAATATCTCCTATTCCAAACAAGCCATGAGTTACATTCACTCTTCCCATCCTCATGCAGGTGCGTCATCAGATTGAGCTTCATAATGAGCAGCATGTTTCAAAATGTATTTAAACACAGATCCATGAGCAGCATGTTTCCAAAATCTATTTAAACACAGAAAAACAGAAACATTCCCCTCAACCAGATTTACTCCGAGCAGGCTTGTCCTTACCTTTGTTTAACGACCTACCCAACGTCACATGCACAGCAGGATGTTAGTGCTGTTTTTTTGTCACCCCACTTCAACGTTGTCCAATAATTGTGGTGCAGAGATAGCAACTGTGCCATACTTCAGACCTGTCATTGACTGAATTAAAGAGAGTCTCTGCTATGTTCTGGTGCCCAATTTCACTCTGATCTGTGAAAGACTTTGTTGTGTGCAGTTAGGTAACCAATAACTTTTCATAGTTAATGGTAATAAAGTTTGTGTAAGCAGACAAAGTGCTATTTCAAAGTGTTCAATAAAACTTTATATGGCTGCCCATGTTTCTGACCCTAATCCTTCTTTAATTAGATCAAGCTTTAGGCTCATTAGAAAGCTTCATTCAACACTTTATATCAACAGCCTTCAGACTCAATTTTTTCTCTGATGAATCCAGTACAACAGCTCAGCTTATTTCCATAGACACAAATAATAAGGCCTGGACTGACACTGAAAATGGCCCCCACAGAGTCCTTCAAGTTGCCCTACAGGGTTTGATATATCCTCCCCTACAGTGGATCAGCAATAGCTACCGGCCATCTTAATGTTTCACATCAAGAATAATGTCCACATTCCTGTCATCGTCTTTCAACTCCTGGGGGACAATGAGAACTTGATGCCCACAACAATACCCATCCTTGTTGATGACCTTGGACTTGACCCCTGTGATCACTGGAAAGTGCCGGAAAGTGCCTGAACTTTTGTCTCCTTTATACGAGCAGTACAGTACAATAACTTTGTGTTTTATATACTTGTCAGTTAATTACACATATATTTGGAGGTTTGTAAATAACTACGTCATGACAAACCAATGGTTGCTGTTATCAAGGACATCACACATTGCACGGATACTCTCATGCAATATCAGCCAAGTCACTGACTGACAACCACATTCAATTTGGTTGCTCTGAGACCAGTATCTTTTCATACTTTCAAATATCAGATCTGCTGGTTTGTTTATTGTCTGGTCCAGGCAAGATTATTTACAGAATGTCATTTAATATATTGAATCATTGATCAGTGCAGCGTTACACAACACACAAACAAGTACATGTTACAACCACAAGTGTTGGGAACACGTAAGCATAGATTCCTATTGGTTTATCTATTTATAACAAAGTTAATCATTGAAAAATGATGGCCTGTTTTCCAAGGGACGTGATATAATTAATCCTGTTGCACAGAATAAATAGATGTTCTTAAGTTTGTGTTTGTTTTAGATTGTAGCCCCAGATCCTTTACCCATTGCAAAGTTAATCTCAAAGGTCACCCTGCCCTGCTGGGGATGACATTTCATAATGTATCGCATAAAATCATATGATCAAATATTGCTGTGATAAATCAGAATATTTGCAGAGTCCATCCAAAGCAAAAATATTAAGATTTCAGTCCTGTGCTTTCTCTCATTTGTTCTCATATTTTCCAAAGAAGCATCACTTTTTACCTTGATATTTGCTACCTGTAAGCTTATGTGTTTATTATTCATCTTGCTTATGATAATTTACAGAATAATTTATGTTTGCTTACTCGTTTTACTCACTGAAATTACGATGTTATTGGCATATTTTGATAGAAAGTACCTAATCAAATGCTTACATGTCTCTTAAAAAAAATGTATTTGTTAAAATCTGTATTCAGTCTTTCATGTAAGTTAGTTTCTCTCAAAGCTTGAATTGGTGGTTGAAAATAAGAAAGAAAAATACACCTTTAAAAAATAATTTCAGCTTGTGTAAACATATGGTTTATAGTTTTTTCAGCTTGTGTAAACATGTGGTTTGTAGGTATTGATGAAATGAAATTAGGATTCAGTATTATGATTGCCAAGATCCTGATTGTTTAGACATGCACTTTGGTGAATGTGATGTGTTGTGTCAAGAGGAATTGAAAGCTATTATTTCAACATTCAATTTGGTCCTGACAGTTGTAATGCACTTAACAAACTACCATTGTAATGAACTAAACTTACTGGTCTCTTTCAGTCTGTTATTAATGTAGTCTACTGAAGATGTTTGTATCATAGTTTTAAATTTAGATTGTACATTTTCCTCATGAAATTTAATCTGTCCCTGTCTCCGGGAGGAAATGTTGTGTGACCCTAGTGATACACAGGCGGGTATACAGCTTTTTGAGAAAGGAGGGGTGCGCAGTTCAAAAAGGGCACCGCTGCACCCCTGTCTGGATCTGCCTATGATACACCGTGGGATAGCCAAGTGGTTAAAGGGGCCAAGTGGTTAAAGCGTTCACTCATCACGCCGAAAACCTAGGTTCAATTCCCTACATGAGTACAATGTGTGAAGGCCATTTCTGTGATATTGTTGGAATATTGCTAAAAGAGGCGTAAAACTAAACTCACTACAACATGTGTGTCTGTTTAATAGGGCACAGTTGGTCATGGGGATGTTGCACCTGACACAAGCTGTTGCAGGTATATGTGGTAGACTACACTTCGTCTCTAGGATACATATTGTTATGTAAACAAATAATCCCATTTGAACTGAAAAGTCGCCCCAGTGAGATGGAGGATTCTGAACTTGAAAAAAATCTAGACTTACTTCATTTAGGGCTTTCACATTGCAAAAAAGGCTGGGTGGAGAGGGAAATTATGTGGTTTCAGGGACTGTGAGAAAGACCAGTGTATGAAGCACTTACTGTAAGTACTGCCGCACCTACTGCCCTAACGCACTGTCAAGTTTAGTTTCATGTCAGGGAAAGAGCTGATAATCAATACACAAGCGATGCTTTTGCTACGAATACAGATCAGGGATACATCTAGGATTTCACCCCAAATGCCCTTATCAGGCACTTTAGGAAAAAATTCTTCCTTCTAAATTGAGATGTTTGGAAATAATATTTTCTTACTTTCTACTGTATTTTTAACACTCCATTCAACACAAGAATTAGAACAACACATTATAGCCTCAACCTGTATTGATCTGTGAAATACAAGCCAACTCTCAACAGCTGTAATGTTTCATAATACATTTGACACTAGTTGGGGATTTCATCCCAATATTAGTTGGACATGCAGTATATCAGCCTCTGAGCTGGTGGAGACAAACACGTGCAGACAGTCATTATATATAGTGGCAGGCCCAGCGAAGATCCGGATCAGAATTGATCTTCAGCAACCCATGATTTTCGTAAGAGGCGACTAACAGGATCGGGTTTACAGACAGCCGCCATATAGTTGGAATATTTTGGAGTAAAACTAAACTCACTCACTGTAGTGGCAGTGTCCATAGAGAATACTACATGAGTTCTCATTACATACGAATTATATGAAACTCGTGTCCTTCCTATGGTATCTGACCGAGCGAAAGTGAGGTCAGATAACAGGAAGGTCACGAGTTTCGTATGTAATGAGATTGAGTGTGGTATTTTATTTATTACCCGCGTCTTACATGCATTAAATTGACAAAATAGCATATTTTTGTTATTTTTTGGGTTTCAAACCGAAACCGGTTTCATAAAAAGGTTGCGGAAGAGTTTTGTACTGTAGTACAATATTTGCATGACGTCACACTGTAATGACATCACTGCCTTGGTAACCGACGTATCGATGTATGTCAGTTGTCATCGCCTCGTACAGCCTCCTACAGTAAACTACTCCGTAGCACCTCGTTTCTTGGTTATCAGTGGCTTTATTCGGCTAACATCACTGGTGGAATCATTGCGTTTATATAATGTCTCAGTTCGACTCACAATTAAACAACGACATGGCAACGTTCGCAATGTTTACATTCCCACAATGTATTTAAGTTGTAGAATGAATGAATTCAAGTGTTTGCCATGAATGGAAAAATAGTTACGTCAGAATGTGACCTAATTGAGAGGTCATCGGTTATCCAACCAAATGGTTAGAATCTCAGGTCAAGTCGTTACGACACAGGTCAACGCGATACGACACTCGTGTGACGTACAAGATTAGTATGCAACTACCCATATGATGACCACGTAGGTAATAAAGATGCATATGATACAGGTATCAATAAGTCAGTCCCATACAGATAGCAGAACATAATCTTCTGTGCATCCCTGTTGATAGCAGAGCAGAGATGTCTGGGGTCCAGTACACAAAAAATGATAGTGTGCTACATGGTTGGTTGTATACTGTTGATGGTGTCGAGGGTTGCTCATGATATCGGCCACTAGTTTGGCCTTGATTGTTATATACAGCAGTGAATTTGCTGGTATATTGCTGTCAGTAACTCACTCCCTTTGTTTCCACTCTGCTCATCTCTACTCTTAATCACTCACTTACACAAGCCGCCTTTGTGTGGCGTTAATTATGCAAATTGGAATATTGAGCTAAGAAAACTATTTCCCATGTAGATCAGGTACCGGTACAAGTATTATATTTTAGTATAAATGTCTCTTTGGTTCATATTTAACTTCCTCTAAATTGTTTTATTGATTTATAACATATTAATTTCCACTTTCTAACTTCCATTAACTGTCACAACTGTCAATACATGCTGAACATGGCTCTGTTTAAGCCAAATAATTAATAATGATGTTATAATACATTGTTTCGCTTTGCAAATGGCACTGATTAATGAATAAATAAGTGTAGATGTACACTCAGTTTCTTATGTTCACTGTTATCTTGGAGTGATTATTTTGTTACTGTTACACTGCATTCAAGGTATTAATTCTTCTCAGATGCCAGCCATTATTGTAATTAAATATTCAGTTTCCATTCAACTTATTGATTCCAAGTCAAGGCTAGTTTAATTATGTCCAATTTGACATACATTTCTGGTATAGATCAGCACCAGTTAGCTTGTCACGGCCATGGTACCTGGGATTGAATGCTCACACATAGCTGTGTATGTCTCTAGTAGATGTCCTTATATGGTGTTTCCAAGAATGGGCAGAGTTAATACTGCCAATCAGTAGATCTTGGTACAAGTACTTCCTGAGCCTAGTAGAATACATGAGAAATAACTTCAACAGTTGTAACTCAAGCTTTCACGACTTTCAGTCCTTTATACACAGTGACTCCACATCCAGTATCCCAAACGCCATGTTGGTATTTCCTTATAAGGAATGTTTACATCTACACGCTCCTCACCGACAAAGTCTATAAATGGACGGTTACAACAAACCTAAATATGGTTCACACGCTTGTGCTGTTGTCCGACAAAGCCGATGTGAGGCTTAGTTAGAGCTTAACCTGCGCAAATCTTCCTGGCTTGACTCACCAATCTGGGGACAAGACAGTTTTGGGAAGTTGCCTAGCGCACAGATTAACCATTGACCAGTGCCCTCCATACCAGATTCACAGCAGGTGAAACCAGCGTGAAGCTCGTTAACTGCGTACCTGCACAGGTAGTTCAAGCATCTTGTTTCGGGGACATTGTGCACGGGATAAAAACGTCACACCTGACTGACTGGACATAGCCCTGGACTTTGTAAAGCTATTCTCCCACTGGCTGCTAGTAAGTTTAGTTTTCATTGCATTGTTTCAAAGTAATTACTTGTTTTTCATTTAGATGGATGCTTGCATACTTATAGAGTGTTGATATGGCAATGTTATTAATAATTAAACAATATGTGTCAGTTAATAATTTGCAATATTGTAATGTTCAAATAATGCATTAGGAGAACACTTTCCATAATGCATTATGGTTTTGATTACGCGGGTTTAGTGCCCATGTTTTAATTTACAGTTGACGGAAAGACTGCTTTAATGTTATTTGCTCGTTGGCTATTTTTAGCCTTTGGTTAAATTAATTTAACAAAGCTTATTTGCATAAGAATATTGCAGCGTCTCCACCCACTTACATAATACGTGTAAAAAAAATTCTGTGGTTTAAATTTAAACGTTTGCAAAAAATACTATTTGCCTATTTGTTTGCACACATTTTAGACACTGAAGCACTGTGTTAAATTTTTTTATTTATTTTTTTTATTGAGTGTTACTATTAGGCAGTAATATCTTGGATTTCCTGCCGTCAAGGCTGTGTAAATAGTCCTTTGACATTTGACTGATAGAAAGAGACGATATAGCCTTATACGCACATCTGTGTATAACTGCTATATAGCATGCCTCATGCACAACTCATTGTCACAAGGTATTGATTGGCTGTTTGTATTGGATAATGAGTGCAATGTAGTTCAGGTAAATATGTGCATTGGACTAGAACGTGTGAATGAATTATTTCTTTTGTAAATTTGAATTTGTGAGATGATGTGAGTTTTAGTGTGGATTTAAGACTGATAAGAATTTATATATGTAATTTCTGTGGGTAAATAATTGAACATTGTTTTGTGGTCTATGTGGTTGAACATTGTTATTGAGGTCAAATTATTATGATTTGAAAGTTTGTGCTAAATAATATTTTTGAGCCTCCTACTCTGAACTTGCATTCAGTTTCCTTGATGATAGATTTTTGTGTTATTTATACCCACAGGATATTAGTCAACTCAGGCTTTGGACATGCTCCATTTGTTTGGGGGCGGTGGGGTAGCCTAGTGGTTAAAGCATTCCTCGGCACGCCGAAGACCCGGGTTTGAATCCCCACATGGGTACAATGTGTGAAACCCATTTCTGGTGTCCCCTGCCATGATATTGCTGGTATATTGCCAAACGCAGGGGTACAACCATACTCACTCACTTGCTTACCCATTTGTTTGAGGTTCCTGAAATTGGGTTTGTTGGACTTGCCAGAAACGATCACAGGTTAGAGTAGAAGTGTCCAGGTTTGTCAGTGCCATACATGCACTTCTGGATTTTGTCAAAATGGTATACGTCAAGACCTGCATCATATACTGAGAGAAATAAATAAGGGATCACAGGAAAATTCAAGCGTTCCTTTATCATTTTCCAGTTTTCATCGCCACAGCGCTATTCAAAGCTGGTGATGAAAACTGGAAAATATTAAAGGAACGTTTAAATTTTCCTGTGATCCTTTATTTGTTTCTCTCAGTATAGCAGGCTGTCCTACCACATGAGACAATGAACAAGAAATACTGTTCAGAGTGGTTTTAAACCCTGCTCACTCACTTTCTAAATTGGACATGCAGCTGCAGTTCCTGCCAGACACTGACCGGATGACACACTGGTAGCCTGAATTAGCATGGTAGCATGCGTCTAACTGCTACAGGATCTACATTAGACTAATGCTTATTGCCTGAATATATATGATTTTGATAGTAACAATTATACCCATATAAATTGAAAACGAGCCTCAGGAGATGGGAGATTCTGAACCTGGGAAAATCTAGCATTGCAGGGAGGGCAAGGTTTTAGGGAAAATAATGTGGTTCAGGGACTGTGAGACAGACTAGATCTACATTCACGATGCAGTCTACAAGTGGCTGAAAGTGGGCCACAGATTGTCATTCTGACAGGAACACAAAGGGTACCTCAGAGAGAAAACATGTTCCAGGACACACCCTTGGTGATATAGCCAACAAAATAATTTCCATTCCCTCAACTTGGGTCAAATATGTTTTGTGTAAGATATGAGTCATTTGTAATCAAGCATAGAAGTCCTAATTCTTTGTCACAACCTTGGTAAAAAGTTGAGAGGTGCTCCTTTGTTTTCAGACATACGGCAAGAAAGTTAGTTGCACTAATTAAGGATCAGTTGAGCTGAGGGTGTCGTCAACGCAGGGTACAACAGAAAAGTACCCTAGCCAAATGCAGAGTAAGGAAACGTACCCTAGGACGAGTCCCTTCTGCATTGTGTTGTTTTCTTGATCGGAACTGTCATACTGTTGTATTAGATGTATTTGATTGTGTTATGTAAGCAGTGTGCGAAATAGCCACTGGCCCGCTAGCCTGTGGCTAGTAAAAATCAGTCAGGCCAGTAAATCTCGACATCACTGGCCTGACTGGCTAGTGAATTTTCATGGGGTCATTTTGTAAATATATCACTCTCTCCAACTTGTTAAGTTATAATACACTTTTAAATCATGCAAAATTATGGTCCGATGAAAATGTTCATCATGTTAGCAGCTTAATGACGAAACCCGTGTCTACATTCAAATTTGGGACTAGTGAATTATTTTGTGCGCTAGCAACTTTCAGGCATAGCTAGCCAGATTGGCTAAGAAAAATTGGAAACTATTTCGCACACTGTATGTAAGAAACATGCATACACAGTAACAAATATTTTGCAGTGCACAATATACCACTCACAATCAGGCAAACAGGAACAACTACGTACAGTTTTGGTTTTAGATAGAGGCATATGGACTTGTCCGACATTTAGGGTACCAGGTACCTTTCAGTATTTTCACTTTGGTTAGGGTACGTATCTGTAGCACCTGCGCCAACAAAAACCCCTTCAGCATCAGTTGGGCAGGGAGTTGGTAGGTGATTCATTATGAATTAGCTTTGCATCAACAATCTTTCACCAGTTCACGACAGGCAGCGTCATTCACTTAGTTGACTCTATGTCATTGTTACCATTTAAGTGGGTCAGTGCTGATGTTTGTTGACCTCTGGATGTCGTGGTCCAGACTAGATTACGTTCCAACTGCACCACAAAAACTGGAATATTTCTGAATGGAGCAATAACAATAAATTAACACATCAGTCTGTAATTTAAGCGTCTTAAGTCCATTAAAATTGTTTGGTTGAGTCAACTCAGCAATTAGGAATCCATACAATAACACTAATTTCTATGAAAATGTTTGATGGATGAAACGTTTGGAGGATGATAAAAGCATGTATGATAGTTACTCCCTTTTTAAAATGTTTGAGATACTGAAGCATGTGACTATGGATAACAACAACATTTTTATTCATGTCTTTTAGTGGCATTTAGAAGTTGTTTGTAGATGTCCAAGATATTCTTTTTTATTTACATCACAATGTTTCGGGACCATTCCAGATCCCTTCATCAGGTGAACTCAATTAAAATTCACCTAAGTTCACCTGATGAACATTGTTATTGCACAGTGTGACGTTTTGATGCATATTCTTACATGATATCAAGCTCAAAGTAATTCACTGTGATGGAAAAAGATGTCCTGAGTTGGAGAACTTGTACTCAATCCCATGTGCTCAACACTTTGGCACACATGTGGTAGAAATGGAAATATTTCATGAAGAAATACAGATTTTTATTGTGTTTGCTGAATCAGAGACCATGAGGTTTATTATTACGGTACTGACTTGATGAACTTAAAATAGTTCCCTAAACACAAGCAGCCACATTGTCCTCATCATGTCCTTCCCAGTGAGATGGATCACAGGCAGCGGGACATTCTTCTTCTGTGCAGGCAGTTCCACACAGCAGTAGGAGACAATACTTGACCTAGAATATCTGTCAACGCTTTCTGCAAATTCCAGTCAAGGTCGACCAGACATTTGATCATGGGTAATTCTGTCACACTAACTAACATAGCGATACATGCTTTGGTCCGATCTCATGGCCCACATTCCACTGTGAAGTCAGATACAGGTTATTTACAATTACATAGTTACATTCCACACTACCTGAATCTAACACAAATAGTTGGTACTGACACATGATGAAGCGGACGCAAATATTGCCATGTTTTCGTTCTGAACTGGGGCGGTGGCGTAGCCTAGTGGTTAAAGTGTTCACTCGTCACGCTGAAGAACATGGGTTCGATTCCCCACATGGATACAATGTGTGAAGCCCATTTCTGGTGTCCCCTGCTGTGATATTGCTGGAATATTGCTAAAAGCGGCGTAAAACTAAAYTCTGCTCTGTTCTGCTCTGTAGGTGAATGGTTAGTGTGATTTCTTAGTCTGAGTCCCAGGTTTGTTTCTCGGTTGAATGTTTTATCTAGGCTATGGCCCCATTCCACAGTCTTAGCACTTAGGTGATTGTCACTCCCATTTTTTAACATCGACTTAGGATGGTCATCTTTATCACCTTGTAAACAACACCCAGCTCTTCGGCAGATATTCAGCTTAAAGTCTGAAACAGATGTCAGTATTAGTTCATGGATTGATATTCCTACAACAGCTTTGTAGGGTAACTACTCGTTCCTTTATACTAAGACCTGTAGGGAGGTGTTAATGCTTAGTTTTAGAATTAGGCATTATATATTTTTATGAAGATCAATTTTGAACAAGATAATTTGTTTGCCCTGGTTTGTCTGTCAAGGGAACGTTATATTTTGAAACCTACTTCAGGGCCTAGATTTTCGAAGCTCTCTTAGCGCCAAGACAGTCGTAAGTTAATGTTAATGAATGGCACTTACGACTATCTTATTGCTAAGAGAGCTTCGAAAATCTAGTCCCAGGGTTTCACGGGACGTGTGATTCCTGCGTATTGGATGCAAGAAAATTGATGAAATACCCCCAAACTAAAATCAAGAGCATCCTTGTGGACGCAATATAATACTTTTCTGGGAATGAACTTTCTTAGTTTGGAATGATATACCATATTAACATATAAATATTCTGTTTCCAATCATTATTCTAATGACATTGAAAGTAACACATATTATAACATAATCATTATCGAATGGGAAGCATCCATGATCATTGATTTGATGGACCCCCAATTTTGGAAATGGACTCTCAAGAAAATATGCCCTGAGTCCCCAGGACTCCCAAGTTTCAAAGATTTACCGTATATGACCGACTGTAAGTCGGATTCGACTATAACTTGGGCCCCTTTCTCAATCCTCTTAATTCTTGCCAAAACCATGTTACTCAAATATAAGTTGATCCCTTTCCCCGTATGTATTGGTATTGGGTAGATCAACGTCCTGACTGTTTAACACTGTAACATGACGAACGTAAACACGTGTTTGTTATCTTTTGTAAAAGCATGTTCAAGCATGTTCAATACCTGAAACTTGTTTATTTTGAGAGCAGATTTCTGATTGGCTAATGATRAAATGAAAGGCCAATCAACAGAAGCGTTACATAACCAAGAAAGGTTGTGTTTGTGTGAAATTTTTTTCGACTTTGTTTAAAAAGTGAGCGTATGTATAAAGACAAACTATCATTGAAAACACATCATATATATGTTACTAGATTCAAATATGTTTGATGTGGAAATATTTCTGTAAATGTGCTTCAAAATGATAATTTTGTATCAAAAACTGTTCAATAGGGAACACGCATTGTGTGGGATGCATTGAGCGAACGCTACTGTACAACCGAGACTGATCGAGTGACACAGATATTTGACTTCGATGTAATTTCTTGATTAATATCATCTGTAGTATTTATTAAATTATTAACAGTATTTTTCAAAACCATCACACAAAACTCCCACAGAATACAAAGAAGTTTACTTTACGTGAAACTTTCTTTCAAGTCGTGTCATGTGGCACAAATTTATTGATCGATAACAAAATAAGTAAATAGTTGTGAATTTCAAAATATCTGATTAAATTTAATTTAACGTTTATATTATGAAATATTTTTTACAAAAGACAAACGACAAAATGTATATTTTATGGTTTATTTGTCCCACGATGTCATTTACCTTTGGAAACGTTGTCAGTACGTATATGCTTCCTGCTTCCGGTGTAAACATTGCCAGTTGAGTTTGCTGGGCTGGCAGATTCACTCACCTGACCTCTGGAATTTCTGGGGTAGAACTCAATTTTAAGTCGGATCTGATTTTTTAGCTCTTTTTTGTGGTATCAAATTTCCGACTTATAGTCAGTCATATACGGTATGTAAAACCCTGCTCGATAACTGTCCTGGTATCTTGTGTAGATTGTTGGTTTCCCATGATAGTTCTGTAGATGATCGATGGTAACTTCTGTACCAAACTGTTTGGTATGTCATTGTAAGTTATTGATCATACAGGAAGCCCAGATGGTCCATCATTAGCTTACAGAGCGGAGAGTCCTAGTTTGAAACTTTGAATCTCAGCAACGTCTCCATATACATGCTTGTGTTCTGACATATGGACCAGTGGATGGAATGATGCAGGAACCCTGATGGTCTTGTGTTGGTTGGCAGAGTGGACAGTCTCAGTTTGAATCCCAGCAACGTCTCCATATACATGCTTGTGTTCTGACATATGGACCAGTTGATGGAATGATGCAGGAACCCTGATGGTCTTGTGTTGGTTGGCAGAGTGGACAGTCTCAGTTTGAATCCCAGCAACGTCTCCATATACATGCTTGTGTTCTGACATATGGACCAGTTGATGGAATGATGCAGTAACCCTGATGGTCTTGTGTTGGTTGGCAGAGTGGACAGTCTCAGTTTGAATCTCCAGATGGGAATGATTCAGTATCCATGCTTGTGTTCTGACATATGGACATGGATGGAAATGATTTCTGTGTTTGTGTTTAAAGATATGTCATCTTCTTCCTACTTTTTCCACCATAAAACTTTGTGGTCAGTTTTAATGTAGTATATTCATGTCCTTTACCACTAAAGTAGGTGCAATATATGGAATTGTAAAGCTTTAAACACAGTAAAGTCCAGACCTATGTATTCTAGGACATTTTATCTTTGATATTCAATGAGGTGAGATAGGATTATTAGCTAAATAGGGGCGGTGGGGTAGCCTAGTGGTTAAAGCATTGGCTCGTCACGCCGAAGACCTGGGTTCG
>VKKT01000683.1:215117-227598 GCA_008038995.1 Haliotis laevigata
GTGTCATGCTACGGTGAAGGGTACAGAATGGTGTCATGCTACGGTGAAGGGTACAGAATGGTTCCATGCTACGGTGAAGGGTACAGAATGGTGCCATGCTACGGTGAAGGGTTCAGAATGGTGTCATGCTACGGTGAAGGGTACAGAATGGTGTCATGCTACGGTGAAGGGTACAGAATGGTGTCATGCTACGGTGAAGGGTACAGAATGGTGTCATGCTACGGTGAAGGGTACAGGATGGTGTCATGCTACGGTGAAGGGTACAGAACGGTGTCACGCCCCGGTGAACACTTCACTACCACACTCATCCTCATCATATGATTGTGATACCAGTGCAATACTTTCATTTCAAAAGTTCACATTCTCACCCTTTTTCTAGGTGAATCACAACCCTCAATCTTTTGTTTTTGAAAGCAAAAATGGCACATTGTAGGGAAGAAACAAGCTTGGAAGCAACGTACAGATTCTGCCATTAATGGCAGCTAATACTAGGGGATCTACAAAAACTGGTTCTCGAACAGTTTTTGTTTTGACATGTCATACAAGGTGGGCTTACACCCAGACATGGGCCGACAACAAAAATCCCACCTGGATATAGAGAGGCTGGAAAGATGGCGCAGCAGGGTGAGCAGGCACAGGGGCGGCAACAGTATCAGCAGCCAGTGGCCTCTGCAACCACCAACATCAAACATCCACAAAATTACAAGGACTGATAAACCCCCCAACTTTTTATACTTCTCATCATAATGTGCAAGACAGCATTCCTTTTAAGAATAATACCCATGATGTGTGTGTGTGCGTGTGCGTGTGTGTTTATGCATGCATGTGCATGATAATACAGACAAAACAAGTGTTTGCCACTGATATGGCAATGTCCCCCTCTGCTAAAGATTGGACTGAGTGACTGAGTTTAGTTTTACGACGCTTTTAGCAATATTCCAGCAACATCACGGCGGGGACACCAGAAATGGGCTTCACACATTGTACCTCAGTGAGGATTCGAACCCGGGTCTTCAGGTGACAAGCCAACACTTTAACCACTGGGCTACCCCACCGCCCGCTAAAGAATGGAATAACAATAACATATTTACTACTTTTTATGTTTTGGTCAGATACAAGATGCCTGAAATGACTGGTGTCTGTATAATCACCCAATGTAGGCTGTCGACATGATTGAAAACATTGGGTGCAATATTGGATACAACAGTGCATGAGATATCACGTTAACAAGAGTTTGAAAAGTGTTCAAAGTGTCATGGTGATCTTGAAGATAAGGTCAAGGTCACCCAAATCGACTGGTGTCTGAGTAATTCCCCAATGTAGGCTGTCACCAACTTTGAAGACATTGGGTACAATAGTTCATGAGATATCGCGTTAACAAGAATCGGGACGTACGTACATACACCGCTGAATACATAGTCCCCCGTTCCGCGTTGCGACGGGGAACAAAAAGTTTTGGATATTTTTTTGATGAAACAGAAACATTAACAGACACATATATTAAAATACTGAACAAAAGTAGAAAAAGATCATGAATATTTTGGGATGTTATTTTTTTGTAAACATGGTCAAATATATTTATGATTCTTAATATATATAACTTTTTTGGCTTGATATGCAAAAGAAAGGATGGTATATCAGATATATGAACTCTACATTTTGAATATTTAGATTCTGATCTGGCTCCGTAAGTATTTATGTTAGTAGGGGTTAAGCATACTGCACCATAGACACACCACACAGAGACAATAAAACGCTCTGACAAACACAGTGAGTTCGCTGTGGCTGGCATTTACAGCAATTTTCTCATATATTAACTCTGTTTACAGCAAGTCAATGATGCATGACACAGTCATATTTAATTACGTTCTGTAATTTGCTATGCACTCTAATGGATAAAATTATGGTCAAGTTATGTATGTGAATGAGAAGGTTTAACATCTTTTTATAACAGCATTTCAGATATATTGCTGCATGCAAGCTCCATGTATGGGGATACACCAGACTGATGTCAGTCTCGTTAGATAGACACAACACTTTGGTGAAACCATAGAGCATGGGTAGCGGCATAAAACCAAACTCAGTCAGTCAGTCTTAATGAGTTGTGCATGACCTGCTGTCCCCACTAATGGAAATGTCACATGTTTGTTGTTCTGTTCAGCTCAGCAATATTTCAGCTACATGACAGCTGGTAAATAATTGTGGACCTGGCCATCCAGTGATTGCCATCATGAGCATCAATGGGCTCAGTTGGGACAAATGTCATACAATCAAGCAAGTAAGCAAGGCTGATCACCCAGTCCCTCTGGTAAAACCAGCATAGACTGCTAAGGTCCTACTTAAACAGTGAATCCTCACAGAGATGTGGCCATATGGAATTGATACCCATACAGTACATGATGGACGTAGATACTTACATCCTCATTCCCTGGAAGTAGTCAGACAGGTTTTCTGATATGAAGATGAGGTAGGCACAACAGAATCCTAAAAAACACAGAAAAAATAAACACATGAAGTACAGAGTCAACAGGAGTTGAGGAGATAACGGGAACTGGGAACTGGATTATCTCGGCCTCATGTTGAGAAAAACTAACAATAGTTCTCCTGTCGGAGACACACTGACAATGTCTCACCTGTCTGAAACACACTGACAATGTCTCACCTTTCAGAGATGCAATGATCATGTCTCACCTGTCAGAGACAAACTGACCATGTCTCACCTGTCAGAGACAAACTGACCATGTTTCACATGTTGGAGACAAGGTGACAATATCTTACCTGTCTAAGACTCAATACAATAGACACAATAATTCCCCTGTCTGAGACAATCTGTCTTTCACTTGTTTGGGACACAGATATCTCACCTGTCTGGGCCACAGACAATATGTTACCTGTTTACTGAACAGACAATATCTTACCTATCAGAGATACACTTATCTCACCTGTCTGAGCCACAGATAATATGTTACCTGTTTAACACACAGATAATATTTTACCTGTCTGTGACACACTCATCTCACCTGTCTGGGACAGACAATATTTCATGTCTCTGACACACAGGCAATATCTTACCTGTCTGAGAAACCACAATGGCTAGGTCCACCAGGAATCTTCCTGTGTGACCCAAAGCTTCGAAACCTGTAACAGATAATGTAAGTAACTTAGAGGAATACTTGCTCAAGACATTGATGAGATACAAAACCCCCGAGAACAGACATACAACCAACATTAAGCATATGTCTGCCACATCACCACATCCATGAATCTGTTAATGTTCTTGTTATTGTACTAAACATTAATGCTTCAGCCACAAAGGTATTAAGGTTCACAAAACATGTTCCTGTATTTGAGAAAAGCTTAGGCCATGGACACAATGAAATGATCTAATCAAGGCCTACACTGAAGAGTGAGTGAGTCAGTGAGTGAGTGAGTGAGTGAGTGAGAATGGTTTTACACCGCTTTTAGTAATATTCAAGTACTATCAAGGTGGAGGACATCAGAAATGCACTTCACACACTGTACCCATGTGGGGAATCGAACCCAGGTCTACTGTGTGACAAGTCAACACTTTAACAGGAATTTACAGGACGCGAATTCCTGCGTCCTATACACATAATAATTGACAATAGATGCAACAAAATTTATTAGAGCATCCACAGGGACTCAGAAAAAGTCCAAATACTCTTTGTAAAAATTCCAATCAAGTGACATTAAGTAATGATTAAGTTATCACTGAGTTTGCTACTAGCTTGGTTATGGTATTACTAGTATTTGCAATTTAATTACTGTGACAATGTGATGATCATGATACACAATACAATAACAGTAATAATAATAATATTTAAGTGTCTGGGACCCCCATTTTGTTGTCCAGGACCCCTGAAAAGACTCAAGGTAAATCCCTGCTTTAACCATTACGCTACTCCACCGCCCAGGTAAGCTACAAATGTAACAGGACTCTCAACATGATATCAAATATAAGACTGGACTTGTAATGTTATCCATCATTTAATCTGTTAAATATTATGACATTACATGACATTGAAGATTGATGAAGTGAATTATAAACAACAATTGTTAACACGTTATTGTCAATACACATTTACCAGCAACTTGATAGCCGATAAACAGTTGATAGGGAAGCAGTACTCATGTTACCAACTATAGTACACAGCTGTGAATTCAATATTAATTATGCAAACATGATAAAATAACACCAAACCAAGAATCTCATATTTCGTAAAAACATCAATAACATAATTTCATATTTTCCAAATGAAAGCACATTTAATCATGAGTTTGTAGTCCACTGATCACGCAGATAATTATCACCAAAATGATCACATTAAAAACTTATGGACGACAAAAACTACATTTTCCACGTGCTGCATAGACAGTTGACTGTTGTCAGAATGTACAATTGTCAGTGAAAATACTGAAGTTTGAAATGGTATCTATACATCTGCTCCCTGACAAAACAATACGACAATGAAGGTAAAAAATAGCACCCGAAACATCTGCAAGTGTCAAGCCAGTAATTGAGTCTGTGCATGAAACTGGAAATCAATGTACTGTGTCCTCAATTTAGGATTAAGTTCTGTATAGATTTAACCATGGTTGAACTTTTGGCTTAGTTTAAATAATCCTATCAAAGGGCAACAATTGTCAAAAGGTACATTTACAGTGATTAAATGTGTGGGGAAAAAGTGAGTGAGTGAATGAGTGAGTTTAGTTTAACGCCGCACTCAGCAATCTTCCAGCTATATGGCGGCAGTCTGTAAATAATCGAGTCTGGACCAGACAATCCAGTGATCAACCGAATGAGCATTGATCTGCGCAATTGGGAACCGATGACACATGTCAACTAGTGGTGAACTAGAGGAGCACAACACACACTAATCAATGTGTGCCTCAGTATAACACCTTGTAATAAAGGAAGGTATTAAACTGAAGCAGGACTATTTGTTCTTTCACATATTTAATGGTGTATTGAGCAATATTCCTCATCCAGACAGTAACATATCCGGACCAGAGAACAATGTCTATACACATCAAATGTTACAGATATTCCATTTCAGTGACATGTTTCATGCATGCATATTCACTGTATTAGGTATCAAGTGCTTGACAACAGCTGTGAGGAATACGTAACCAGACCAATGAAGCTACCACGAAAGATGTTCCACTAGTCTGACAGGCTCTTCTAGACTTAGGTGGACTATAGGTGAGGTGAGGTGAAATAGGGTTTAACGTCGTACTTGAGAATATTTCGCTCATATGACGAAGTGCATGCGTGTGTATGTGTATGTGCGGCTGCTTGTACTAGCCCAGACTGAAGCTGGTGTTATAGTGTTACCCCACTGAGATACCATGCCGTAGTGAAGCATGAATACCCCACTCAGACACAGTATACTGACTCCTAGCCGACCAGTCCTTGATGTACCCAGACAGGGACCAACAAGTACCATATTTTAACGTCTTTTGGTATGACGCGGTCGGGGACACCACGGAGGCCGTCAGCTGGACTAGAGGTTAATGTTACAGTCTGTGAAGATACGGTACAAAAGAGCTGTGTGATACAACAGTGTTCTTAAAACAGATCGACTCATCATCCCACCATAAACTTATATCTGTATGGTAATCAGCATGACAGATGGTAATCAGCATGACAGATGATCAGCATGATAAGTGATACAGGACAAAATCAACACTAGGTCAGACACACGTGGCGTATTCCAAAGTATGCAGGTAATCATGTGGCAAATGTTGGTACATATCACAAATATTAAGGCAATGAATACATGATGAGTTTTGCTTTCATTCGTAATATATTTATGAGTTTATCTATTATGCAGTACAGACAGAGAGGTAGAGAGAACTGTTGTGTCTGATTCATAATGTTGATAATACAACAGTCTGTTTCAAATACTGTTAGGAGAGAAGGAGAGAGAGAGAGAGAGATGGGGGAGAAAGAAAGTTTGAGAGAAAGAGGGAGAGGGACAGAGAGAAAGAGTGTGGGGAAAGGAGAGAGAAAGAGGGAGAGAGAGAGAGAGGTCGATTAGTTTCCTTAGTCACAACTTTATTTGCACACAAAGAAGACTGTAGATAATTCAAATGAAAATACTTTAAATGTGGGGAATTCAAAATGGGGGAGAATGTTTGTTGATAAATGATCACCTGAAGTAACGAAAACAATTCACCATTCCCTTGCAGTTCATAATGGCCATGTTTCACTGTATTTCAGAGTTTAAAATCAAGCATTACAGTCAAAGTTTTAGTAGAACTGCAGTATTCTGCCTTCGGTTTGGTATACTAAAATGCAGTCCAACAATTTGATATTTTTGGTTTTTGTACCATCACTTTATTTACTTTTAACACCTTTTCTAAAATGTCTGGAAATTAAATAATCTATGCATTTCTTTGCTAGAAGGCTGCTATTTCCCCAGAAGTAAGTTCTCATATATTAAACCAAAATGGACCAAACCGAAGGCCTTGTACCACAATATGTACCATACCGTGGTAAAAGCGTACCATTTCACCCCTACAGACAAGGTGTGATAAGTTAAAACTGAATGATTGCAAATATGTGTTTACTGAAGTCTTTAAAGATATATAAATAGTCATTCAAATCATGATGCCTGGATGATATAAACATAAAGAACAAATTGTCCCCATCCAGGACTAGAGTCCTTTAGAAGCAATAGTGTATCTAGACCGGCCTGTCATGAGGACAGAATAATGATACATCCATAGAAATATGCAGTACAGCCTTCGAGCATGGTTAAAACAGCATTAAAACATTATACGTACATCTGACCCATACCCTCTTGGTTTTTAACACAGTATTACGCATGGAAGCTATTTAGAATGGAATGTTCTCTCCTGCAAATATCATCCATGGCAACATGAAGGTTGAAGTCTGGCCACCACATGGCTATGTCAGGAAAAACACCCCACTTTCTCTACCACCACTACTCACCTACATCGCCATACGTCATGTCAGATGTCTGAAACAGAAAACAAGTCACATTGTTAATTAGCCACAACAAAAACATATCTACGCTGTTATCTCATGAAAGTGAGTGAGTTGTGTTTTATGCCGCTTTTAGCAATATTCCAGCAATATCACGGCATGGGACACCAGAAATGGGCTTCACACATTGTACCCATGTGGGGATTCGAACCTGGGTCTTTGGCGTAACGAGCGGACGCTTTAACCACTAGGCTACCCCACCACCCCTATCTCATGTAAAGTAATCATCACTGTTCTTGTTTCTGTTACATCAAGGAGTGAGTGAGTATGGTTTTATGCCGCTTTTAACAATATTCCAGCAATATCACAGCGGGTGACGACAGAAATGGGCTTCACACATTGTACACATGTGGGAACTCGAACCCAGGTATTCGGCGTGACAAGCAGACACTGTAACCACTAGGCTACCCCACCACCCGTTACATCAAGGATAACTGTGGCCATGATTGTCAGAAATACATGACAATACTGATCATCAATACAGCCTTGTCATTAGTTCATCAAGACAGTGTGCTTGTGTGTCTCCTGGTTAACACAACACAACAATATTGCAGACTTACGACGGCAGCATATCTACAAAAATCACACCTGGATGGGACAATCCAGTTGGCAATATTTCGAGCAGTGATCTCCGCCTCTGAGGGACAAAGACACCAACCAAATCATCTCTAGTGTATTTGGTTGCGTCTTATGACCAACATAGGACACCAACCAAATCATCTCTAGTGTATTTGGTTGCGTCTTATGACCAACATAGGACACCAACCAAATCATCTCTAGTATATTTGGTTGCATCTTATGACCAACATAGGGTGTGGGCACCTATTCTAAACCAGGGTGTTTTATTTATTACCTAGCCTGAATCCTACTTCCATGATGTTAAATATGATACTGATGATGGCGACAAATCCATGTTGTCAGATTACTCCATGCCAAATATCTCCAGATTAAAGATATCAAATCACATCTTGCAAACCCTTTTGCCCAACATCCGAAACAATAAACACCCATTTTCCTCTGTGGTGGTATTAATTTCGCACAAATTTCCACCATATGTGTGTACAGCAATCATATGTAACCATCGCAACCATACCAGCATGATTCTAAATATTTCAAGCTGTATATTTTAGTTCTTGCATAATTCTAAAGAAACAACTTTTATTCAAAATCAAACTCCACATTTCACATTTTGCAGAAAAAACAGATTGAGTACTTCTATGATGGATATTTGTATTTGAGTTACACGTATCATTAAATCGTTGATTAATTCTAGACATAACACATGATTCTGATCATGTATTTGAAGGAGTTACACGTATCATTAACTCGTGGTATATTTCTAGATATAACACACGATTCCCATGTCTGTACTGCATGTTTAACCACTTGTCTACCTTCTCAGATTTGGTTATTTACAGACTGCCATTATGCAGCTGGAATATTACCGAGTGTAAAGCTAAACAAACATACAAACAAAGACAGTCTACATGGACAGAATTCATGAACCATCATTATCATGTTTACCACTAACAGATATTTGTCTTAGATGTCTAAACTAGCAACGGTCTTTAACCAATCAGGCTGATGTCTCTGGTCTGAATTCAGAGTCTAGTGATAATACTAACAATGGTAGACTTATCTGATAATTCAGCTGTGATGTAATACGTTTTTATCCTATCAATGTTAAGAAAAAATATATATCAATCATTTATGAAAAAGCTTAATTCGAGATGCACAGCACCTAGCACATACATGACCGATATATTCCGCCTTGCAACATCTGTCACACCGGGCCAACAAGCACAACACCTGCGTCAACTCCGCCCTTTCACACTCACGCTGTATTCACACAGACCTGTTAATATTTCTCTGCATCAATCTTGCCCATCTCAGGGTCTGCTTCATGCCAACAGATAGGCCATGATCAATAACTTAATAGTGTTCTTGTTACAATAATCAATATCTCACAATATCAGTATAAGTAGAGATATATATCATTATATGGATAAACATCCATGAGGATGACATGAAGTATAGGTGAAAAGACAGATGCATCAACCGATGTGAATATTTATGAACACTGTTGCTGGTAATGAATATTCATACAAACTGGTTTCAAAAGGTTTTCAAAATGTTTCATTTTTTTTGCGGGGGCGGTGGGGTAGCCTAGTGGTTAAAGCGTTCGCACGTCACGCTGAAGTCCCGGGTTCGATTCCCCACATGGGTACAATGTGTAAAGTCCATTTCTGGTGTCCCCCGCCGTGATATTGCTGGAATATTGCTACAAGTGGCGTAACACCAAACTCACTCACTTCATTTTTTTGCGAGTTTTGGTTCAGCACCACTCTGAAAGGTATTTCACTTCTATCATAGTGGCTCAGTTCAGGCTGGGAGGAAGGTATTTCACTTCTATCATAGTGTCTCAGGTCAGGGTGGGAGGGAGGTGACACAAATCTAAGGTGTTTACCACATGACAGATACAAACATGGGTATGTTGATGACACACCTAGAATCACAACCAGGTGCAGAGAGCCTTACATCCACTATCTTAGGATACTGGTAGTCCCAAGGGATGTAACTCTCGGGGGAAATTTGGGAGTCTTGGACCCCTGTTCCTATATTTTGACATGAAATATTAGTTTCAGTCCTAAGGGGTCCACTCTGTCTGTGGGGAAGGAATTTTGATGAAATATCGACAACCATCTTGCTTCTGTACATGGTATAGCAAATGTTTTATGTTCTACTGTTCATCACTCACTCACTCACTCACTCACTCTCCAATTATTTGGTTGAATATCTTTCACATTACTAACAGTGTAAGATATGACAGATGGAGGGCAGGGGAGGACTGTGTGCTGGATGAGTGATCAGGACTCTACACCATTACAGGAGGCTATGTGACGGTCTGCCTGCTGAATGGAAGCAACAGCTGTTGACAACCTTCCTGTCTGATACACACAGGTGTGTGTGTGACTGTAAACCAAGGTGATCACCATCACGACTATATCCCAGTCCATTAGGGCTCATCGACACACCGTAATTGAAGTGCACAGACCCATGTCATTATCATAGCTACCACACACCAAGACAAACTTAATGCTAAGATCATATTCTGCAAGTGGGCACAGGTTCTAACAGCAAAGGGACACAACTCTATGCAGCAAGAGGTTTGCCTAGTTCCCAATGCTGATGAAGTGTGCAAGTATTGCTTAACACTGCATTATAATGGTGAAGATGTGTGTGTGAGGGAGTTAGTGATGGTGTGAGTGAGTAGGTTTAGTTTAATGCCGCTTTCAGCAATATTCCGGCAATATCACAGCGGGGCACACCAGAAATGGGCTTCACACATAGTACCCATATGGGGAATCGAACCCGGCATGACGAGCGAAGGCTTTAATCACTAGGCTACCCCACCGCCCATTGATGGTATGAATGAATGAGTGGTTAAGTGTATGAATGAGTAGGAGGGCTGGAGGAAGAGGGGTGGTTATGAGCGAGGCAGTGATGGTATGAATGAAGGAGTTGTGAAGAGTATGAGTGAGTGAGTGAATGAGTAGGAGGGCTGGGGGAAGAGTGGTGGTTATGAGCGAGGCAGTGATGGTATGAATGAAGGAGTTGTGAAGAGTATGAGTGAGTGAGTGAGTAGGAGGGCTGGAGTGAGTGAGTTTAGTGTTACGCCTCACTCAGCAATATTCCAGCTATATGGCAACGGTCTGTAATTTATATATATAATGGACCAGACATTCCAGTGATCAACAGCATGAGCATTAATCTGCGCAATTGGGAACCAATGACATGTGTCAACCAAGTCAACAAGGCTGACCCTGACCACATGACTCCGCTAGTTGCTTCATGCGTAGCTGAAGACCAGTTCTAACCTGATTCTTCACTTGCAAAGATTACTTATATAATTGAAATCATACATGGACCGAAAATATTTGGGGCACATTTGAGTGTACTGTATCTCCCCAATTCTTCACAATCTACAACTTTTTTTGTTCAGTATGGACTGGTCTAGAAGTTGGTGTGGGATTGTTTATTGGAACAGGGCACTGCAAACAGAGATTACACTATAGTAGTGTTGGGAATTGGTTTAAATCTCATAATTGATGATTGGTTCATTACAACCGATCAATCATCGAAAATAAATTGTTAGCGTCATTTATTAAATTTTCCTGGTTATGTTTGTTTATGCACAAAAAATGAAGAAAAAACATGTAGTTCTTTCGTTTTTTTGCAAATTGCACAATATGCATTTGCAAATTTCACATCTATAAAGGATGACTAGTGTGTTAGGAACATGAAATTCATGGAGTCTTTAAAATAAATTCAATCATGAAGTGGAAGAGCTTGTAGTGCTAATGAAAAGACAAAACCAACCAACCAAAAATATTGTTATTGCAAACAAGTGTTCCAAAATTGTTTGTGTTCAATTATGAGAAAACATGATCGATTGCTTGGTCGTTTGCGACCAATCTTCGATTATTTCAATTAATCGGACCACCACTACACTATAGTAGTGTAGAAGGACAATTCAAACTTCAGTGAAGTAACAGACTTCCTTACAGCTCTATAACTGTGATACCGCTTGATGATGATATACGAGCGAATGTGAGTGTGTGCATGCATTTGTATCAGTCAGTTCCAATGCTGGTTACTATCATGCTGAATGACTGAGATATCACATATAGCCGATGTCAGACACAGCATACAGCCTCTGAGCAGTTACTTAGAACAGCTTATGATACAATATAAAACGTTTTTTTTATTATAGAATATTCAATACATTTTTCATTGTTCATGACAGTAATTGAGATTTTATTTTAAACATTTCTGGTAGGCAGAACATTAAACTCATTTGCTTTTAATTTTAGTGTCATTCCGAGTTTAATGTTATGGAGTCCGCAGTTTTCAAAAACCATGTTTATAAAAACATCTGTACTAAACATAGAGATCTACATAGCCTTGTAGTTGATAAGCTAGCAGTACTAATGGCTTCCTACATACAACCTGTTGCTCTGCTGTCTGAAAAATGCCACAAGCTACAGACCAACGGAAATAATGTAAATTTCTCACGGCAACTAAACAAGATCCGGAAAGCATGAAATCCTAATTGTCCTTATAATTAACATATCACTGGTGAAGACATACTGGAATATTGCTGCATGCTGCATTAAACCAACCAACCAACCAACATTATGGTCACGTTCTACAGTTCTCTTCTGACAAAGGATTAATTGTATTAAAGATTACCCCCTCGACAGTATTTAAAGTACTATATATATAAAACTTTTGAAAATGTATCCCAATATCTTCCAAACAACAAATTATGATGGATCATGACAGATCTATCTGACTCATCAGCTCTAATGTGTCCAACTTGGGTCACAAAAATGTAATTTTTGGAGTAAAATTGATATTTTATACTTATCCTGACTCATGCTCTTT
>VKKT01000683.1:273104-285852 GCA_008038995.1 Haliotis laevigata
AATCTAGAACATGTATCAGATCTATAAAGTTTTCTTTAGCTTTTGGATTGTTGATATTTTTATAAATACACAGTGAGAATTGCGCTGAACACAAGTAAAACCTGTTGAAGTTGGAGTCCCAAACATGCAAATGTGTATTCCGCGAAGAAACAACTAATCCACATTTCGACGCTTTCCAAGTTCAGGGTTTTGTTCCCCTCTAATATACGCTCTTACACGTTTCTTCTAACAGTAAGCTGCCTATATATGATGTTGTTAGAGACAGGTTTACTTCAACACTATGAGGGTATAACCAATGGGACTTAAACCCCAATACATGATTGAACAACGTTACACTTACATCACCAAACCCTCCGGTACTAAAGCAAGGTAAGGAGTGTGATGTACATTAATTAAGCCTCCCCCCTTCCTCTCTCTTTCTCTGTCTGTCTGTCTGTCTGTCTTTGTCTCTCTCTCTCTCTCTCTCTTTCTCTCTTTCTCTGTCTCTCACTCTCTCTTTCTCTGTCCGTCTGTTTGTCTGTCTCTTGGTGGTGGATATATTGATATGTGTAATCGATACTTTGTGAGATGGTTGTGTGATACATATATTGAATGTTGGTTGATCTGATCACGTGTCCCTACATTATAAATATATTATACGTCATATCATACGTCAAGTTTTATCTTGAACTGAGTTCCAAACTAAAATCAATCTCACAGCTGTTCATCTATAACGGGATTACGATCTTCTCTGCTGTTTTGGACACATGTCGTCTGTTGGAACGGCTGCCAGGGAGCACATTAACATATATCATAATAGAATAGGGAAACTGTTTCCTATTCTGCATCAAATGTGATACTTAAACTGCAACGAGGATGTTGTTAGTTCAATGCCACAAATCCTCAAAGAAACTGATTGAACAAAGCAATTTCACATCAAAGACTACAACTTTTCCTCGTCCCTGAACTCGACGTGAGTCAAGGGCTTTTCGACTCATATCCTACATGGAGTGGTCTCTTGATTTCAGACATCGAAACGTTATTGTCTACTTAGAGTATTACAGCAGCTGTTCTATGTACTCTAAAGGCCACCTCAGTCAAGCTGATATAGTCTATAATTACCCACCTTTACTTTGTTTGTACAGACCTTTAGCTTCACTCTTAAATCTATGACGTAATGGTGACGTAACGTTGACATTACAGGTGGGACCCTGCTGTGTCCCCAAACTAATATAGTGTCATAAACGATAATTGTCATTAACACATTTTTATTAACCTGTCATTTAAGGATATATACGTTTCGGAGATGAAGATCGAAAAGTACGAAGAATTGTAATTGTCGTCTACTGACCGGGTCAGGTGTGACGTAATGAAGATTAAGCTAGCTTATAATCTCGAGCAGTATTTGCGAATTTGGAGGATGGGTTGACTTGTAAAGTTAAAGACAGACGACATGTCGCGCCATCAACGTGTGTAAGCTTGGTGTGGGGATCGAGTGACTACATCCTTCTACTTCTTCCGGTGTTGATTTTCAGGTCTCTGTCATATCTGGGAAAGATAATCCGTTAAAAGCTTGCTGCGACCTAGGGCCCTTTCTAATGTAAAAAGTGATAGATGTTCAACAACAAAGATGATTATCTGATGAAAAAATAATCATCACCAAAGCAGACATGTACAGTTATAAAAATAGACATCTACATATGCATTTATTAAACGTAATCCCTTCAATCCCAGCCACTGTCGAACTTTATTCCAATTTAGATGATGTAACCAAACAAAATATGCCACATTTTTTCTTGAATCTCTGAAAGCAAAACTACATTCGATATATATTCTTTATGATTTCATATGTTCCCGTGTTAAATTCAGAATGACGTAATATTTCTAAGCTTACTCTTTCAAATACATGTATCACTGGATGTATAAAATGTGAAAACGTTTCGGCACAAAGTTTCAAAGTGTTAAACTACAATTTGCCTTCTGCAACTGAGAAACTTGAAGTAAAGACCATCAATAAGTACCAAACTTATGAAAGCACAAACTCTGTTGTAAATAATGTACATAGTCCTTTGTGTATGAATGAATACTTCTATATATTTGTGACAGTAACGTACCTCGTATACTACTGAAAGAGGTCTGAATGTAATAAAGTTCTGTTGTTTTTCTCTTGACGGTCAAGGCTTAAAGGTGTGCCATAATAATAACATCAGAATAATCATTGTCATCCTGGTCATGCGCAGTGTAAACACGATCGTAAACATTGTCCTACATACGCCGCCAAGGTGAAACAAACAACGGGTCATCTTCATACAAAGAAAATACATAAATTGAGGCAGCTCCTTTCATTGTTTACAGGGGAAAAACGAAACATAGAGGACATTATGCTGAACTTTGGCTTTTTTTTCATATGTTACTCAAATTTGACATTTTGTACACAGTTAAACCGTGTTGTTCCATGGGTTACCGTTCCTGTGGTTAAGCGATGTCCTCTTTCAGGAGACATCGGTGTAGAGGAAAGTTAGTTCGTTACATCTTATCACTGAGTTACAAACACCGCTGTGTCGAACCTACTGTTGTATCGAAGTACAAGCATGGTCCTCATTCCTTATTTAGTCATTTTGCGGTTCTGTTGAACCTCGGATTGCTCGAAGTACTTGCGTAGATACCTTCACCTTCGAGACAACGGTGTTTGACAGTAGTTACAGGAAAGCGGGGTGTCCAGAATAATGTTGTTTTATTATACGACAGATGTTCGCTTTCAAATATCGGCCAAGGATTCCCATATCAAAGGTCACGAGTAACTAGACACCACTGGTTTGTACATATGTAGTTATTCATTAGCTATATAAGATGTGATGAGTCATAATGTGTCAAACGCATTAGGATATCCTCTTAACAATTCCCGATTGCCAATAAATAATGATAACCGGAAAATTCCCAAGCACAAATATGTAATTTGTAATATATGACATAAAGAGGAAACCCTTAAATGCTACTTTCTCAATATAGCCAATAATGGTTGTCACCCCCATTCCCCCCAAAACCCCCCGACACACACCTCACACCCCACCCGACGCCCCCTCTCCAATTTAAAAAATTGAAGGGGTGACAACCATTATTGGCATGAGTATATTATGTTTCACATGTGTATGCATTAATCATTTAATATATGAATCGTGTATTTACCAATGCATTACTTTGACATTTATTGTTGCTAACGAGTAAGTGTAGTGTCTTTTTTCAATTGTGTATTATCTTTTTAATCATAGATTTTTGTCTATATCAGAGCAAATCCCCGTTTGTTACACTCAACCAGAAGCTTTGTTGCTAGTTATGTGAAATAATAAAAATCATTGCATCAATTTTAATAATTTCGACAGACATTTATTCAAAGTACTACCTCAATAACTTCGTTACATTGTGTAATTGAACCTGAAGATATACTCCTCAACAGAAGTTCAACAACACCCGGTTCTTTCATGTGGCTATCGTTACTCTAATCGCTGTGACATTACAAACGATCTATAGCAGTATGAAAGAATTGGACGTTCTTTATTATATAAGACTATAAAAGACTACATAACATTTGAACGTCACTTTTTTTCTTCCAGCCAATGTTTATATCCCAATTCTGAATTGAGACAGGCCGCTGGGAGGGCATAACCAGAGAAAAAAGAACTTGTAAGTTATGCGACTTTCCCGACAATAGCTGATGAATTTCATTATTTACTCAGATGTAGTTACTTTAATGATATAAGACTAAAGTATATACCTTCGCAATATCTTAAATGGAAATATCTTGTTACCTCCAAGCAACTAATGTGTACAAAGAAAACAACAGAATTGAAAACGCTATCGATGTTTATAAAGTATACTAACACATTTTAAATGTTAACAGTGCGACATCTTGTCATTGTTTAGGTAATCCGCTGCTTTTGTACTGTTGTACCACCGCTGGGTGGGTGAAAAAAAATAAAGGAGTTGAATTTTACTTTAGCTTTTTTGAGTGGTACAAACCAAGAATAGTGGCAGTGAATGTAGTCGTTAGTAATTGCCGTTGTGTTTCCATGGTGTTTCGGAATGGTTTCAATCAATTTCTAAGACGTGCCAACAAGCAAATATTATACCGGACAACACGTTGACGTATAGTGGAGGTATCTGAACCAACTATAGGGGCGCTGAGCATCACCTGTATTGACGGCTTGACAACGTTATGCAAGGTACACCTCCCATTCAATTACCTGTGTCAAATGGGTAAATATTACAGGTATGAGTGTGTTTTTTTCTCGTAATGAATTAATTAGTTTTTTGACGGCCGCAGTGCAGACATGCCATTTGTAAGTGACCCATAACGTCAATAAATTTATTCATTAACGTCAAATATATTGATAACGTCATTTCAAATATGCCAAACGCAAACTATTTTTGATAATTGAAGCGATGTATATTAACCTATCGACAAGACAAGGAAAGGGCCCTCCAAGCTTTATACGTTAACATTATACGTCGTGTATATCTTAAAGGGAATATATCTGTTATCCGCTGTTACACAAGTGTTATATCATGACGGTAATATATCCGTTATACACTGTTGAGGTTTATATCATCAAGGTCACGTGTCTGTTGTACGGGTTCTATGTCATGGGTTGTATTATACGGGTATGATATCACGAAGTTGTTATGTCCGTTATTCGACACAAGTCCTAGAAGTCCTATGTTCCCAGACTGTATATTTACCATTAAACCTTCAGCACATTCATTCATCCATCAACACATCTATTCACTATTACACGTTCATCACATCTATTCAACATTCTACATTCAGCGCATCTATTCACCATTCTATATTCCGTGCATCTATTCACCATTCTATATTCCGTGGATATATTTACCATTCTATATTCCGTGCATCTATTCACCATTCTATATTCCGTGCATCTATTCACCATTCTATATTCCGTGCATCTATTCACCATTCTATATTCCGTGCATCTATTCACCATTCAAACCATCTATTAACTATTCAGCACATCTTTTCATCATTAAACATTCAACACGTATTCACCATGAGGCATTCACATTAACATCCACACAACACAACATCCAAAGATATAACCACGCGTCACGCTATGAAATATTGATACTCTGTTGTGGACACACGTAAAGTGTTATTCCATGTCCAAATATACATCCCAAGCTGTGCCTCTTGAGGAGGAAGACGTTTAGCTGTCCTTGTCTCCTCTGTATCTCAGCAGGTTACATCCGATGTATATAGATACCTAAACTGCATGTCGGGAATTTACGATCAATGTCACCGAGCAATATTTACATTGGCAGGGTATAAATATCTATAATTTTGGTATTTGTTGGTGGTGTGTGCGCACGCGTGTGCGTGCGTGCGTGCGTGCGTGCGTGCGTGCGTGTGTGTTTATAATGAAATGACCAAGACATGCTTGGTTCTCGGTCCGAAATAATGTAAATATGAAGATAAAACATCAACGGCAGAGTATGATTTTCAATTGTCCCCCCTTACAGATTTCACTGATATAAAAGGCAAATAGACGGTGTAAATCATATGACGGGATCGACCTAAAATTAGAGATTACACACAGTACGTGAGTAGGGTAAGCATGTACTTGCCTACAATACAACAGGATAAATATAAGGTAACTATGGTTACTAAAATACCAAAGAGAACATATGGAAGAAATATAAATATACACATGATTTATTCATAAATATATTCACAGTGTAATATCACATGTTAAGGTCGTTGATTATGAACATGACATGGAACTAGAACAGCATCTTGTTCACAATGAGCAATGACGTGGGATCTGTTTTCATAGGAAACAATTTCCCGCATCACCGAAAGTTTACGAATGTTTGATATACAATGAAACATATGATAATAATGTGTAGTATGCATCCCAAAAATAAATTCAGGACAAATGTCATGTACACGTCATGTTTGTACACATGTTACATTTTAAGACATATTACGTGTTCTAATAATCATCATAAACCTGATGATAAATCAGTTTATCCTGAATCCGTCAAAGTTATAAGGTATGTCACAGTTATAAATATATACCTTGCTGACTTTCGACGTGAAAGCTAGTGATTCGTCGCTCCGTGAAACGGACGAGTCGTCGGAACTTCTTGCACAAATTAATTATGGCACAGTTTCAAAATGGCAGTTCGTCATTGCAAATATGGAGTACATGTAATACAGATAAATTACAAATAGGTATAGTTAGGTTCTATGTTTACTCCCTGCCACGATGAAGGGATCACATTGCCTTGGCGCCCTGCGAAAGAGTTTGGAAATGTCTGATGGAATCCGGGCAATGATGTTGTGGCAGACGACATACCGGATATCGTCTGCTGATTGGGGAAATGGCTCTCAGTTTCCAGTGAAACAGGTGCGATTTGATTAAAATTCAGATGGAAATGTTCGTTATTGTGTTGTGGTTGTTGTTGCTGTACGTGATGATGGTGATGAGACTGTTGATGTTGCTGGTAGATGTTGAAGTTGTTGACATTTTCTTCATTGGACTGCATGAAATTTGCCGCCATATTTGAGTTTGAGCACGGCCATGACGGGCTTCGGGTTGAGAGATCGGGGGACGAACTGCAGTAGGTTTCCGACGAGTCTGAGAATGATCTTGGACTACAAGTCCCAACACTCCCGGGGGTCCGGGCTGCATCACGTGGGGGGTCCTGCCAAGACCCCGATAACAAATCACTAATGTCGGTCTGTCCCAAGATACTCTCAATCGTGTCCGCGGGTAAGGACGGGTATGAGTTTAACGTAGGATCGAACCCTAATGTATTTAACGTCGCTAACGCCAACGGTGGCATCACAGGGTCGACAACATCCAAACCATCTCGGTCCCCAGTTCTTGCTCCCGGCTCCAAGAAAAATGATGCTGGTAAATTTCGACTTCTCAGTGATTGTTTTGGACCAGTTGTTTTGGGTTGATCAGTACAACAACGTTCATGTAGCGTCCGGGGATCAAACAGAGCTTGGAGAGACTTAATCTGAACACCAATCTGTGACGTTTCTTTCCTGCTAGGTTTGTTCCCAGAAGACATATTGTTCACAACACCAGTTTTGCTTTCTCCAGAGCGCCTCGGGGAGCCACCGCATCGTTTCAGTTGCTTCTGAAGGTATTTTCTGTGATTTACCTTCCTTTTCGACTTTGACGGTCTGTCCAGAGCAAGTTTGATGTTACTTGAAGCCATGTCAACAAAGTTCAACAGATTTGCAGTGTCATCCCTTTCCTGCATCTCAGAATCAAGGTTCATGGATGGTGATGACATCAAGCTGGTCATTTTGAAACTTCTTTTTCGGGATTCAACTTGAAACTTAGGTCATATGTCCACAAGTCGTATGACAGCACAGCCACTTGGCCAATTTGAAAGATGTGACTTCCAATTTTATCAAGGCGTAGTTACACATCCGCCATGTCACAAAATAAGTTGTAAGAACCACAGTGTTAGACCGAACCAGGAAAATCCTCGAGGAAAGTGCACGCCTGATCTGAAGTTATGCCGCCAGGTATTAAGTGATCCAACCCGGTGTTGACTTCCCACAACGTATAAATAGCGATGGGTGGAAATAAATTAACCTTTCAAAATAAGATTATTGTAAGCGACCACACTAATCCTAGGTCTCTTTATGGGACCGTCTGTCAACCGGATTGGTCGTCCAGATTTGGCGATCACTCCTCCTCGGCTTGCTTCACTATGTCCTTTTCTATCCCAACACCGCAATGCAAACACAATGTGACGCTTGATTGACTGGCCCAAGTGTAGACCCGGGATGGAGATTGTCGTCTGCGACTCTCGTGCTCACGCCTGCTGTAAGCGGGTAGAGACTAGTCATGTGGTCTGTTTGTCGTCTGCTCCGGTATTTATCCAGGATGGGTGGGGCTGAGTTGATGAGAGCTGACTGAATTGGGGTGGTCTCTGCTCAGGTCGCCCGAGGTTAAGTTAACAGTGAATAATTACCTGGCCAATAGCTGTGACCGTGCGTGTCCCTGAGGTAGAGTGACTCTGACCGTTATGTGGGTTATTCTGAACATAACGAGTCAGCCCTTAACGCAGCAGGGAGGCACTTTGATCGACAAACATAGGTCTATAAAATACGTTACCTCCCCCACAAAACTACACAGACGCTCCACAAAAGGTCGAAAGTTAGAGCTATGCGGGGTTTATTGCCTCGGCAGTGGTATTGATAGTGCTTCCAATAGTATCTGAAGACACAGAGGCACAGCTACTGCTCTAATAAGAGTCCTCTTAACACACAGTATCTTTCTGTAAGTTGTAAACGTAGCTGGACCTCGTCCTGGCAGTGTGCCTGGATTAAACACCTCTGTAATGTCTTCTTAAAGGATTATATACAAAGCGAATGACAGTGGACGTGGAGACACTAAAATAACCATACGTACTTGGAACCATAAGTGAATACATGGTTTGATCATGACTAAAAATAAGCCTAAAAGGGAAGCGTTCTCGAAAACTCCTTGAAAAGTGTTATTTGTACGAGGATGAGGGTATAACACTATATGAATAAGGAAGGTAGGATGTTATAAGTAGAGTGGGGTTGGGGGTAGGGATGTGAGGGAAGGTGGGGACAGCTCTTTAGTATATTCCAGCAATATCAATGCGGGGGACACAACAAATGGGCTTCACACATTGTAACCATGTGGGGAATCGACCCCGGGTCTTCGATGTGACGGGCGAACGCTTTAACCACCGCCCCTTTTAGTATGAGTGTGGGGATATGATGCTAAATGAGGGAGGGTGGGGTGGGGTTGAGGGTAGTAATGTGAGGGAAGGTGGGGCCAAGGGGATGCATAAGCTAATCCGTAACCTTGTGCCTCACTTTTTAAATTTACACGAGGTAGATCAACATTTCCAAAGGTACTGTTTTCCCGTACACACTGAACGTACTTAACGTTTAAGACTCAGTTCTTTCTCGTTTTCTGTCCCATACCTTTACTTACGTTTAGCAACGTACGTTTAAACTACGTATTATAACCTTATGTTGTCCCTTTGTTTGTGGGTGTAGGTGGGTGCCGGCTGGTGTATTTATGTGTGGAGTTCGTAGGGAGGGGTTAAGTCAACCAATACATAGCTTTGACGCATTAGCACGTGTGAATGGGCACTCCGGCAACCGGAGGTAAATATATGTATACATGATGATGTATTTGACTAGAAAAGCGAATGGGAAATATCGATCCACCCAACGTCATACAGAGCGGATCTATACACAAACTACACACGGAAGCCTTCTGTCACTACAAGGATGTGGTATTGTGTGCGATACCTTCAATAGTTAGGGTCAGGGTGTAGCGAAACGTGTGAAATTGTCTCTACCGGGTAATTGTATAAAATGCAGCCTTCAACGCACAATGAAACTGTAAACTTGGCTTCCGTGTTTGTTTGTTTAAAAATAAATCTTTAATTCCATGATTTATATTTCACATGTGGAAAAGGTTACTCTTGTACGCCGAAGATGAACTGAAAATTCAAGTAAAAAGTACGGAAAGTGTGTTCGTGTGAGACTCTGTTTGAGATGTACTACAGGTTCCTTCCTTAACAGAGCGGTGGTGCAGTCTAGTGGTTAAAGCGTCCGCTCGTCACGCCGATGACCCGGGTTCGATGACCCACATGGTACAATGTGTGAAGCCCATTTCTGGTGTCCCCCGCCGTGATATTGCTGGAATAGTGCTAAAACCGGCGTAAAACTAAACTCACTCACTCCTTCCTTAAATTACTGATGAATGTCCCATTGTGTGTGACATGTGCTTATTTTGGAAGAACTATGACAAAATAGGCATACATTGAACATTAGGTTTTATTTCAACTAGTTCCAGTTCAAATGACGAATTCAATAAATTCAAATTGGATAAATATTATAATTTCTTTATGACTGTACTAAAAACCTTTATGTTCACAGAAAGTAAATGTACTGAAAATGTCTAAATATATATCAGTAATATGTACAAAATCTGTAAACAGGAAATAGTTCTTCACGTCTACCGTCATACAATCTTTGGTGTAATACATCACTGACACTAGTATACAAGATGTGGTCTTGTTCACCGTGGGTGGCCCCTATGAGAATGACGTTTGTCTATCGTTTTGTATGCAGAGGGTAAACCCTGTCATTCTGGAACACTGAACAATGTAATAACAGGGCAGTGAATTGGGTCCAATTGCAACCATAACATCAATACCTCTACAGTGAGAATACAGGATGACAGTGTTACAAAATACTTATTGACTATAAGAATCGTAACTCAACACGCCACACACCCTTTTTAAGATTAATGTGATATTTCAACAACCAGAAAGGGATTGGGGTAAAACTATTTTCCCACGTACTCAACAAACGTTACTTTCTTACTGTTCTTCTACTCATGATATTTGCATTATTTTATTCTTGTTCGGGTACTGTCCCCTACACAGTCCAATACCTGGGTACATATTCATAAAACTCCCTTTGGGCTCTCACAATAGGGATCGGGAACAACCGTACTTAATTCCCACGACAGAAGCCAGTAGTGAAACCCCGTCCGAGTGCCCTCCTTGATGTGGTCGACGTGCGGCTGTTTGTTTAGTCATTTATCATGCATCTCATTTTGTCGTTCAAGATGGTTTTATAAAGGTTCCATTGTCTGTCCACCATCAGCAGTTGCTGTGATTGGACCAGCGCCACAACTCGTGACATATACACACACAGCTTGACGTGGTAACCATTGGTCTGAGTGACCACCAGGTTGATATATGGATATATAGATGTATGCATAAAGATTAAGAGTCACAACAAAACGATCCACGAGACTGTATGGCAAAAATGAATGACCAATCGTGAACACTGGTCAAGGAAAGCAAGAAAACGTTTTTCTTCAAAGTCTGCCAAATGTCTACAGGATCGAAGACTATATTCCAGTAAGGGTCAATTTAGGAATAGTTCCCGGTGGAATGAAAATTACAACTGCTGCTCAAAAGTTGTTGGATGACGGTTACACCATTGAAAGAATTAGTAAAACTTTCAAAACGTTTCATTGTAGATATGTGGAAAATGCTAAGAGAATGCTAACAAATTTGACACGTTTGTGACCAAAATGACGAAGATGTACATCCCGGTGCCTTACTGTTTTTTTAAGTGACCATAAGGGCGAGGAGGGGACTAAACCACCGACCTTCCACTCTCAGTCTCTGTGAACTATCAAATCTTCTCAAACCACGAACAACTAAATATATATACAATAAACAATATACAGTGATTTTCGACCAAATATAGACCCAGAGACACATCGTCTTAAACGATAGCTACTTCTCAAGGCCCTCTTGCACATCTCCAAATTTTTAAAACGTAGTATTTTTGTAATTTTAAATTATGGCTAGATTTGACTGCAATCGCCCGTGGTTAAAGGGATGTGTAAATCCAGCTAGGGTCCATGCAGGTAGCAAAGGTACTGTAAGTCTCCATGGTCCTCTATATGGTGATATACTTTCAGTTACTGGCGATCTATAGCTCATTTTATGTTGTAATGTCCTAAATAGTATATAATTTTAAGTTACATGCTAGTTTTAAACCTCTCATTGTGATACACTAGTTGTTTTACTGTCCTTTGGAGACAGATTTTATCAAATAAAATTAAAAAGCATTTACTGTTTTAGTCGCGATATGACTGAAATATTGCCAAAGTGACTTTAGATTTCAACTCATTCACTCATGAATTCTCACGAAAGCAGAAGGATTGCTAATATAAAACACAAATTCATTCGAAATTTTATGTGCAATGAAATACGTATCCCACTGATGTACAGCGATAAGCTTATCAATATAAAGAAAAACATGGCTTTATCTGTAACGGAACAAACGTGTGTGGCAAAGATCCTTCATCAATTGAATATACCGATGGCGTTAGAGCCATAGTGATCCGAGACGTGTCGCGCCATCCAATCGCTCAGACCTATGAATATGATTAAAAACCTTCCTCTGATAGTCATTTCGGTGTCCCCAAAAAATAAAATAGCCCTGGGGGAATTGCTTTTTAAAAATGGGTTTCTTTTGCTGAAATGTTCTTTCACCTCAAGATCAGGTTTCTATAGAAAGACGATTTTTATGCATCAAACACACGCCTTTTCGCGGGAGTCAATTACGAATGTTAAAATTAACTTATCAAGAACCTTGTGCGGGTTTGTATTTCCATCTCTAGTTAGAGTCTGGATACAGGGGAGGCAGAATGCCTTATTGTTATAAAACAGATGGGAAAGCATGGAGCGTGTGGCGTAATTTGAACACGGATACTTTGTTATTAAATATACAATTTGTTTCCTTAACGAATACCCCCTTTATACCTCGCCATCAGTCCTGAAATAATGGCCTGGACGTTTTAATTGACGCAATAAACTTACAACTCATAGGTGAAACTTCAGGCTTCATCAAAAAACATCTTTTTAAATAATACAAATCTAGATAATAAAACGTATGCAAATTCAAAATTAACATGATACTGTGTAGAAATCATAAACCTTTCACATGAGGTTTTCAAAAACCCTTTGAAGTTGTAATAAACGCTTCATAATCATAAAAACGACATCGTAAAATTTAAAATCGAAGTATATTGTACGTAACGACGATTCATACGTGTTGACAAATGGCAACGAGTGAGTGAGCTTAGTTTTACGCCGCTTTTAGCAATATTCCAGCAAAATCGCGGCGGGGGACACCAGAAATGGGCTT
>VKKT01000683.1:361092-372902 GCA_008038995.1 Haliotis laevigata
ACAGCCCAAGAAGCAGGGGTAAACTGGGACGTTCCTATACCGACAGCCCAAGAAGCAGGGGTTCACTGGGACGTTCTCACTACTGTACCGTGTAGGACTTGATGTTTGTGACGACGCTGATGCCCGACTTTGGACCCACCAGAACCATGGCTTCTGTCTTCTGATCCTGCAACATGACATGCGGGGAATTCAATCATCACAGTCAAAGGTCGAAAGGTCAATAACTTTCCAAGGTTGAATATCAGTGATTAATAACTATCCATTATCATATACTATCCTTGATCAAAGGTCGAAAGGTCAATAACTTTCCAAGGTTGAATATCAATGATTAATTACTATCCATTATCATATACTATCCTTGATCAAAGGTCGAAAGGTCAATAATTTTCCAAGGTTGAATATCAATGATTAATTACTAGCCATTATCATATACTATCCTTGATCAAACACTATCCAGGATCATAATCAATCGCTATCCCCAGTCAATGACAACTCAAGGTCATATGACTGTCCATGCAAATTATGAATGGCTATTATTGATCAATCACTATTCACTGTCATTGACTATCCATGATCATTATCAGTGAATGTCCATGGACAGTGTGTATCCAAGATCACTGACACACAATGCGCACCACCAGTAAGAGAGAAGACTTTGACGCAGTTATTACCAACAGTCTAGACTTGGATGCCATTGTGAGGGTAATCTAAGATGGCAGACCTGATAATCATCAGTCAAACACCACTATGGACATGATTTTCAGACAGTCTGGAAATGAGAGCTACATTCTGAGGTAAACCACACAAAATGAAGTTAATTTCTATTTGATATTCTTTCTAGTATTTACCACTGGAATGATAGATTTTGTTGTTATATGAAACATCCTGACAGTAAATATCTGTAAGCAGAATATAGCTGTACATTCAATGAAGACAGAGATGACTCTTGATTTCAAAGACTTTTGTTTTTGAATGTCACATCACATAGAAAGATTGAAGATGCTGCAGTTTATTAATAATATGTTTGTCAGATGTTTGATACAATGCAAGGCTGTTATATTATCCACGTCCCTGTGGTTTGAACACAATTCGATACATATCTCAGTAATATGAAAGCAATTCAGTCTATGTCTTTCAGAGCTACAGATAACTTCTTGGGTCACTGCCTTATGTACTCGCTTGTGTTAATCTCAGTTGGGTATCTTAATTTTCCTTTGAGTAGCCAAATAAATTGTATCCACCTCACTCAAACTCAGTTGGGTACGTTGCCATTTTCCATTAATTGTAGAAATATATCAAAATTTAAATGTTGGTTTACGTGCTTGTTATTTATATTTTATCTGTAACATGAGAAACGATAAGAAAGACTTCAAATTACCAAGTTCATGTGTTGAAATAGAACCTCTCAATATTCCTCAGTCATTTTATCTATCCACCGGTACACAAGCTAAGATTTGAGATTTGTGTGTGTACGCATGTAAGATAAAATTTATTGAGTACTTACAAAAATTCAAGAGTATTTATAGGAATTGAGTTTTCACATAAATATTTGCGTACTTTACGCTGATACGCAGCTTATCTGCACCTCTGGTCTTTATACAGAGGTCATGATATGATACACATTTCTATAAAAAGGATCTGATACAATCTATGTCCCTTTAGTTAGAACATGATTCGATACATATTTCAATAATATGAAAGCAATTAGTGTATGTCCATTTAGTTAGGCCAAATTATGATACATTTTTCAATAGTAAGTATGCGATGTGATCTATGTCTAAATAATAAGCTGTAGATATTATGCATGTTATGATAGCAAACTTAACATGTAATGGAATCATTTTTCTTATCAAAGGAAAAGAACAATATATATAGCGGCCTTCATAACACCAGCCTACGAACTGCAACTGACCAAACGTACCAGTAACGTGACCATGAACACCCGACTGCCGAAGGTCTTGAGTTCGCTGACAATCTTCATGTAGTGTAGTTTGGCCTGGAGCGGAGTCAGCTGCTTCTGTCCAGGTGCAGTGAGCGACTGGTTCATCTTGAGGTACTGATTCAGCATCTTGCGGAGGTCCTTGCCTTTCATGTTCTCTATCAGACTGTGCGGCACGAACTTGTCCAGACCGCACTCCTTCCTGAAAGCAAACGCAAGTGGTGTCAGGTATAAACCAATAAAAAATGTGAACACTCAGTTTTACTGGAAAAATAAACTTGAGGTGATGTGTAACATGGTTTAAGTTGTGTGCACTCAAAAAGTGAAACAAAAGTTCATGTGTGCCGTAGCTGATTGAGCCAGTCTGGTCAAAGGCCAGCTTTCCAGTGCTAACACGCTGATACACCGCACTGCAGTTCAAAGTAGCTGTCCAGTTCTTGTTTAATCGCTGTAATGCCTTGCTCAAAGCAGAGATACAATGAGTACCGTCTTTTATTGTCTTTTGATTTGATCAGCTTGGATTTTGAACCATCGACCTTCTACTCAATATGCAGATGCTCTATCAGCCTGACCAAAGTCAATACAATAGCAGGGACATGGTTGATGGCAAGCAAGAATGAGTTAGTGAGTGAGTTACAACCAGCAAGAGGTACTTGGGGTCTGTCTTACTGAACCAGGCCTGATCAATGTATGAATATGGTTGGACGCCACTTCCCCCTCCTGCCATTATTCCAGCAATACCATGGGTGATGAAACCGGGGTACTAATATATGGAGTCAAACCCAGTCACTAATCCTTCAGAGTGATAAGCAATGCTGTAACCACTAGGCCACCCTCTCCCCTCCTTAAGGACAAGCATACAAAGCAGGGATAATTAGGGAAACTGAATTCAAAGCAACCTGGTCTGACTATTCTTGCTTCAGAAACATGATGTTAATGACTCTTGATAAAGACATCTTACTCAATGGCCTTGATGGAGATCTTGCCAGTCATGTTGTTGCTGGTAGCGTGTTGTTGTATGTGCAGCGCTGACAACCTCAACGCAGTGTCATATTTCAGCTCGGGAACAAACCTCTCGTGTATCACATCGTTGCAGCACTGAAACAATCGAACATCGGCACATGTCATTCTTTGGCCATTTTTGATGATTTCATTAAATGTCTTGAAATTTTAAACAAAACTATGAAAGTAAAATGGAAATCATTAACATCTCAAGAAAAACATCATAAGCTTGCTGATATTAGACTCTTACAATAATATTTAGAAAACATCAATTTCAAGGTAACACTGGTTTACACAATGGATGATAAAATTCATGTTAATTATGCAGAAAGTAAAGAACTGCTATTCCTAAGTATACAGTCTTCAGAAATGTCAGGATCTAAATCAGATAATTCCATATAAAAATTCAATTTTATGCATAGCCATAATTCTGTGAAGAAAGCTGCCATCCAAGCATAACTCACCTGTAAATAGAAATACTCAAAAGCTATTGCATCTTCCCTCACGAGGTCATATGCATCTCTGGGTACATAGGCCACACGGAACAAGCAGCGGAAGTGTCGGGCACCGGGGCGAGCTGCAATCTGTAGAAAAAGAGTCGTTAGTTTCTATGTTGCAGCAAATTGTGGTGATGACTTTATTAAAGATGTTTATGATAATTAGAAAGTCTTAAACACAACACCATGTATCAAATTTGCTGATAATATTTGTTGTCACAACTTTACTGGGGTAGATTGTAATTATCTTTAATCCCACAAAATACAGCCTATGTATAGACAGTATTTCCCATCCACAGCTGTGACTAACATAACAATTAGAAACTGATATCCAGATGGACAGAGTGCGCCATGGTGACCAATGTGACCCTGACCTCTGCGAGTGTCTCGTGTTCCTGCAGCAGCGTCATCTTGCCGGCGGTGTTGTTCTTCATGTTCTGCAGGACCACGTTGAAGTGGTGGATGCACTGGATGTTAAGCTTCTCTTGCAGGGACTGCATCACATCCTGAACACAAACAACACACATAGTCATCATCATCATCATCATCATCATCATCATCATCTTTTAAATAGAGTCACCTATATCATCACCTTCATCATCATCATCATCATCATCATCTTTAGTCACCTATATCATCACTTTCATCATCATCATCATCATCATCATCATCATCATCATCACCATCATCATCTTTAGAGTCACCTATATCATCACCTTCATCGTCATCATCATTAGAGTCACCTCTATCATCACCTTCATCATCATCACAGTCACCTATATCATCACCTTCATCATCATCATCATTACAGTCACCTACATCATCACCTTCATCATCATCATCATTAGTCACCTATATCATCACCTTCATCATCATCATCATCATTAGTCACCTATATCATCACCTTGATCAGAGTCACCTATATCATCACCTTCATCATCATCATTAGAGTCACCTATATCATCACCTTCAACATCATCATCATTACAGTCACCTATATCATCACCTTCATCATCACAGTCACCTATATCATCACCTTCATCATCATCATTAGAGTCACCTATATCATCACCTTCAACATCATCATCTTTACAGTCACCTATATCATCACCTTCATCATCATCACAGTCACCTATATCATCACCTTCATCATCATCATCATCATTAGAGTCACCTATATCATCACCTTCATCATCTTTAGAGTCACCTATATCATCACCTTCATCATCATCATCATTAGAGTCACCTCTATCAACACCTTCATCATCATCATTACAGTCACCTATATTATCACCATCATCATCATTACAGTCACCTATATCATCACCATCATCATCATCTTTTCAGTCACCTCTATCATCACCTTCATCATCATCATAAGAGTCACCCGTATCATCACCTTCTTCATCATCGTCATCATCATTAGAGTCACCTATATCATCACCTTCATCATCATCATCATCATCATCATCATCATCATTGTCATCATCATCAGGATGAGTCAGCCACTCAGTTATCAACAAGACAAAGACCATCATGAAGAACATGTATCGCTTGGTTGACAGGCTCAAGTAGGCCACAAACAAGACAATCCGTACGTAATTCAACCAAACATTATCATATTCTGGAATGAGAGTAGAGAACTGCAAAGGAAACTGGGTCATCTGTTCCTGCCACTGGACATCCACACACAAACACTGGACATACCCTTACAAATGTCATGTAAGGGTGATGAAGGCTGAATACGGGTAAGTAATGCCTTGCTGGGTATAGCTGGTCAAAGGTATGGTCCTGAGTATGTCTAAAATGTCCTGACAAATAAAATACAATGATGAAGAAAAGATAACAATAACTGAATATCATTTCAAGCAAGGGTTTTACCCCGCTTCAAGTAATATTCCAGCAATATGATGGTGGGTGACTCCAATAAAAGGCTCCACACATTGTACCCATGTGGAGAATCGAACCCAGGCCTTCAGTGTGACTAGCGAACACTTTAACCACTAAGCTACCCCAACGCCACTGCATATGGAAGAATCCATGAGGCTTAAAATTAGATGATACCAGCATTTCCTAGTTCTTAACGATAACTATTGCCTAATGTTATCTGTAACTAAATCCTGCTGAGTCATCATGATGGTCACCTCCGTATTACACCAAACAGTGAGGAATGGAAGGCCGATATATTCCCCGGCAGACATCGAATACATCAACAGTTTGACATTCCTCGACGGAACAATTGACACGATGATGAGCCGAGTCAAGGGACAAAAGGCTGTAAATCACATGTAAATATTCATGAATGGGGTCCCCTTGTGACGCTGGAAAAAAGTAGGTGATTACCCAAGGCTTTTTACCAAGACAGAATTGTAAATAATCCACAAATGTCTGGGTTTAGATAATCATGTTACAAATTGAACTGACATGAATCTAAAAGTTGCTTTAGAATAGATGAAATAAATCATCTTTAAAAATGGTTTACTCATTCTAGAAAAATCTATGGAACAATGACTGAATCATTTACAAATGATATAAATGAATTACAATAAATGTTAGCATGTAAATGAATTACAATAAATGGTCGCAATGTTTTGGTGACATTTATCATTTGCTTTCCAAAAATGATTTTTGGATACTATAACAGTCATGGTGCCATCAGAGAGAGCCATTTATAAAAAATCTATTCCATTTCTGCATGGAGAAAACATTTCATGTTTCACAGCTTTACTCAAAGACTGACTGACTGACTGAGTTTAGTTTTACGCCGCTTTTAGCAATATGACAGCAATATCACGGCGGAGGACACCAGAAATGGGCTTAACACATTGTGCCCATGTGGGGAATCNAACCCGGGTCTTCGGCGTGACGAGCCAACGCTTTAACCACTAGGCTACCCCACCGCCCTTTAATCAAAGAGAGTTTAGGACTCAATTGACTTCATAATACTGTAGTTAATTTGTCATGGCACAATAGATTAACTATAGCTTTGTTTGTTGTTTTTTGTTTAATGCTGCACTCAGCAATATTCCAGCTATATGGAGGCGGATGGTACATAATCAAATCTGGACTAGACAATCCAGTGATGAACAGATTGAGCATCGATCTAAGCAATTGGGATACAAGTCAGTGAGCCTGACCACCCAATCCTGTTAGTCACCTACTACGACAAGGATTTTCACAGGCAATAAAAATAAATTGTAAGTTCTTTACTTCTCCTGAGTAGTATATATACTATTCACACTTTGCTAAAGATCAAATCATGGATTCAACAGAAAACTATGAAAATTTGGTTTAAATATCTAAGCTTATTGTAAGCATGGATCCCAGGTTTCAGTATGTCACGGCATCTTGTGGATCCCATACCTGCTATTGACAGGTGTTGTGTACTTGTCAATGACTTGTTCCATGATTTGTAAAATGGTTGATTGGTGCCATGAAAACCATTTTCATGGTTCCTTATGTATCAAGTGCATAATATTAGATTAAATTGACTGTTTGCCTAAAGGGGATTACGACATTATTATTTATCCAGTTTTAAATGGATACAATTTCAAATTATAAATCTATGTTTAAGTAAATTTGTGAATTCTTGTGATCCTTACCAAAGTGTGGGTAGTATACATGACATGTCTTGAACACTTGACTGAATGGCGTCTTGAGCCATACATACCAGCTCCATAAGAAATCATGGCTGACAGCATGTGCAGAAGGGCGCAACGACCTGACTATTCAGTTTCATCATTTCAGTGGAATACTTTTCAAAAGTGAAGCTGGACGTAATCACCTTCTGCAATGCCAGTCTGGGGCACCATTTTGGAGGTAGTAGAAAGTGTCAAACTTGAACATGTACCTGCCATCATGTTGGGTTGATTGAACACTGCTCAGAAACGAAAGTTCTACTTATGATAGCCTGTCACAAGCAGAAAAATGATGCAGGCCATAGATGTTCACCATCTTGGTGGGGATTCTAAGGGATCTGAACCAACAATCAGAAGCTGTTTAGGTGGATGTGGCTGCACCTTAGACCACTGTGCTAACCATTTCTATTAGAGTTAGTGAGTGAATTGGGGTTAATGCTGCTTTTAGCAGTATTCCATGGCAGTGGACACATTGTACACCCAAACTGGGGAGAAAACTCAGGCCTTTGATGTGACAAGTAGACATTTTAATCACAAGGCCATCTCACTCACTATGAACACTCATTAAAGAAGATTATTTTCGATTCTGAATCTAAATAGAAAATTGCTATGCCTTCATGGTTGCATCTTTGCTCACTCATCTCCCACACGTTCTGTTGACTTGAGGTTAAATCCTGCACCCTATTACAGCAAAGGAAACTGAGGGTAATAGGAACACAGCGGTGCTGCCAGGCTCCAAGAAGCTTGGAAACCACCATCATTCAGGCCCATATTACAAACTGATTTGAAAAACTACAAAGCAATCTATTTTGTGCAAATGTTACTTGAATATCAACAAAATCAAAGACTGGCAAATTGTGAGGAAACTGATCCATTTATACAAGTTATTGAGTGAACACCTCGCTGATTGACAATTTCATCACACAAATGGTTATAATTAGTTGTGATGACGCTAACACTGCTTCATGCCCATGCATCAGGTGCATCAAGTCTACAGGACTGTAGTTTGTGAGTGTGGATCGAAAGCACTGAGGAAAGTTTGTCCAACTTGTTGTGAATTATTAGCTTCAGGTGGAACGTCCAACAGAGTGGGCTAATCTTTCAAGACTGCGCAGTAACGTCCCTTCTTAAACTAATTACAATAAGTTATCAGGAGTGAGCGCCTTAAATCGGTCATAAATATTTCCCATAAACCATCAGCAACAAAATCCATGGAAACCCAGCAATATTAATCATCAGGAATATTACCCATATATTTTCAACAATATTACCCACAAACCACCAGGAATATTGCCCACATATTATCAGCAATATTACCAACATATGATCAGTAATATTACCCACATATCTTCAGCAAAATTACCCACAAACCATCAGGAATATATTACCCACAAAACATCCTGAATATTACCCACATACTATCAGCAATATTACCAACACATGATCAGCAATATTACCCACAAACCATCAGGAATATTACCCACTTATCAGCAATATTACCACCAGATGATCAATAATATTACCCACAAACCATCAGGAAAATTACCCACATATTATTAGCAATACTTCCCATAGAGACAACATTATCAATAAATACTGGTGATCACTACATTAAAAAAGATATACAGTTCATAAAGTTTGGAACACATGAGCCAGTGACCCATCTGGCTGTTCCTGTTTTTGTCCGGAACCATGTCACTTTTGACAACACTGTCTCATTTGGGTTCAGTTCACTGGTGTTCACCTACTGGTCTGTGAGTTCCAAGTTTCCCCAAGCAGCAAGCAAATACAATCTGAATCATCCTACCTTATGAAAAAGTGGGAGATTACGAGTCTGTGGGGATTAGTGAGGCTTAGAAGAATATTAATGTCAGATTTACGTGGGAGGAGAGCTTGTAGTGATGCAGATCTTTCTGAATGTTTGTTCATCATTAAATGGATTTCAGATTTGAAGCTAAACTGATTTATAGCCTGTAGATATGTGAAGTTCGACATTCTGCAAATTGAATTCCTTTTTAATCCATCACTATTTGTTGGGACAAATGGCAACTGAAGTCTTGCATGACTTCTGGTCTGTGATCTCCTAATGCCTAAAATATAACAACAGAGTTCACAGGTAGAATGTGATAGAATTTTGATTCCTATACTCTACAAATTGAATTTGTTGTTAATATATCAATATCTCTCACAGTGTAGGTCAAAAATCAGTTAGAATTAAGTTACACATTTTGTGGGGACTGTGGAAGAACAGGCTGCCAGTACACCACGCATTGTGTATGTTGAGATAACCTGATATTCCACTTTCAGCCATGTAATATCTACTGTATATTACTGATCCTGACTTGATATTGGGTGGTGGGGAATATACACTGAAACACTGATGTGTTCTACCATGATAAGTCACAGTTCTGGTTGTCTCAAAGCAAAAGCTTAGTCCCTGTGTTCTCCTTCCAAAGTCATCATTATATACACTCTCTTATCCAGAGTTCCACTTAGGCGGCCAGCCAGCATAGTACCTCTGCCACAGGCCAGAAAGATGTGACGATGCATCTTGCACCGTCCATTCAATACATGTATAATGTACATATTTCTTAACTCTTATATTTTTTACGAGTCTACACATCTAATTAAACATCTTTGATAGAATGGTTTAGTTTCACTGAGAAAATATCCTAAAACATGTAACACTATTTCAATGTGAGTAGCAATCTTTTGTTTACATAGGTTGTACGGCTCCACGTGCTGTCAAAGCCAACAGAGCAAATTATGCAACCAGTTTGATATCTAAATATGTACTGTCATAAACCTTACTGTCGTAGATGTGGAAGAACATATATGTAACAATGTAAAATATTGTGAAGATTGCACCGAAAAGCTTGCATAAGGCCAGTCTCTTCTTATTATGAATATACGCGTTTGTATACAAACAAGAGAAAAGTCTGGTCACGTGATATGCAAATTAGCCTGTGTCAGTGATTTATGCTAAGTCATCACTGCGCCGGAGTGTGCATTATTTAACCTTTGATTTATCAAAGTTATGGTTGTTTAGAAGTTCCAGTCCTAAACATGTATTTTCAGCACAAATTTACTCTGATAAGACAATTCTGAAACAACTCATCGTACATGACATTTCAGTTAACATGGCATGATATGCTGGAAATCTCCACCTGCATTGAGTTCAGCATGGCAAAGGCAAACTGAAATCAGTGACACCTAATGTCAAAGAAAACTTTAATTGATGACTCCATTGCGGAAAACAAGTCATTTGATCAACACCAAGCTTAGAAGTGAAGAATGCCATGATTATCACCTGTTCCTCTTGTTATTACAAATGGTGCAATCCATTATGGATCACGATTGGCGATGATGTTTCCCTGATGTAAAAAATGATGGATAGCTATAGAATTGTTTCTGTGTGATCAGCAACATGAGGAAATGGTCTGGCTTTAGGAGGATAAATGGATAAGATGTCCATACACATATTAATCTTAAATTAACAGAAACATTTATTAAGACTAAGTATTGATATAGCATATTCATGTTTCCATATTATTCATTTTTCATATAACTTGGTTGGTGCATGCTAATTTTTTTTTTCAGCTGTGTTGAACATTCATTACTTGAAGTATTTATGTAGGTCTCTTCTAATACAATGTTAACACAATAGTAGATAGGTCTCTGAATGGTGTGTGTGTGTGTGTGTGTGCGTGCGTGCGTGTGCATGCGTGTGCGTGTGTGTGGGTGCATGCGTGCGCATGCAATGATGTCAGGGGTCATGACTATTTGGGAGGAAATTTTGTTTCTAGTCTTAAATAGAAAAACTTAAAATATTCATGAACGTTAACTCATTTTTTTAAGAGTACCTCGACTAAGAGAAGGCTCAAAGCCAACCAAAATCTGTGACACAACTTGGAAAAGTTATTGGCACTTAAGAGAATCAGACTTAAGTCTAACTTCCATCCCTAGTAAGCATGTTAACTTGCTTGAGTGGCATTTAGAAGTTGGTGTGATGAACAACGGGGAGAGTTCTATGGATATACAACTTCTTTAATATAATATGAGCGACGTTTCRGTGTACCCACTAACACCGTTATCAAGCAAATTAAAGAAGTTGTATATCCATAGGACTCTCATCGTTGTAGTAAGCATGTTGTTTATTCTTTGCCACTGACATACCCTGCCCTGAGCTGTAGTCTCATCCACAGTCTATATACACACATCTACTGTCTCCCACTGGAAAATGTCCACAAGGAATCAAGCCATGGTTCTCACACATCTCCCTCTTTTTCTCCTTCCACAAATCAAATCTGTAATGATAGACTTGAGTGGAAATGACTGGGATCATTTCTGAAAATGCTGCTTTCACTGTGTTGGGTTCTGTCACAGTGTTAATCAATCCGGGCTATCCATCACATGGCAGTATGTGCATGCAACCATTAAACCCACTTACAGGGCTCTGGTGGCGCGATCCCAAGGGGCTTATCCCTGTCAAACACTCATCTCACAGACAATCATTTAAAGATTGCCTCGTCACTTCTCCGTAATGGAACCGTGAAGTACTTTTGAAAACAGAATTTGGCAAATGTTTGTCCATTGAATATCCTCAGTGAAACAGACTAAGATTGAAAGCCTGTGACACAAAATGATCACATGGAGTTAATGCCAATAGAAAGGGGCTTATATGCTTTTAGTAACACACAGATGGATGTGGCAGTTCATTATTGGCATGTTAAG
>VKKT01000685.1:112198-125101 GCA_008038995.1 Haliotis laevigata
TGAATACGTGCAAACACCTAGTTGCGGGTACAGCAACGTGCAGTGAACATGGACAAAGAACTATGACTCTGTGTCCCAGTCGACCAAGCTGTGAATGGGTACCTCGTTAGGATGAGAAAGCCACAATAACTGCAGAGAGTTGAGATTGATAATGCGATGTGCCGTTGAGATTGACATCCAATGATCGAGGGAAAAAATACCAGCGCCTTGAGCATGCACTAGTGCGTGGATATGTGCGCTATATAAATATCCTATAATAAATAATAAAATAATTCAATAATTTCGATTAAAAGTGGATGTCTGCAAGGAAGATATTTAATAGCCCAAAGGCAAGAAACAGAGTCTGAAAATATGATATATTGTCTATATTTAGGATATTTTTCAAATATATTTAAGAGCTGTTAATATGGCGTTAACTTCTGCTGTGAAAATAGGGCTATTTTTGGGTAATCGAGAAGATATTGTTCTAGATCCAATGACAGTGTCACAAGCAACCGCGTCACCATCCTTGGACCGATCTGTAAATAAGGATTTGTATGTATTATATTTACTTTGTAATTGATTATATTCTTGTTTATATTGTAATTCGTTTGTTTCCGATTTTTATAAATGGAGTCAGTGTTAGGTCAACTTCTGGTCTAACCAATTGCCAAGTTGGAGAAAAAGCAAACGGGAAGGAGATATATATTTTCTAGCTCAGTGCAAGCAGTAGAAAGGAAAGGTTTGACTCTTAGTCCCAGAGGCGGAACAAGAGAAAACTTTATTGTATAGTTCCTCATAAAGAGGATTTAAAACACAGTTAAATGCAGGATTTGACTCATTAGAATATAGTTGTGTTATATACTGGAAGGATAATTTTATACGGCGTTGGTTAAGGGATGGCTCATCGGCCTCGACGTTGAGACTGTCAAAAGGAGACCCTGTCTAAAGGACCCAAGACAAAGTCTTAGACATTGGTTGTGGACAGAATCTAATAGTTTTAGGATGCTTTTGCAGGCTCCACCATAAACGATAATCAAGTTTAGAACGTACCAGTGATCGATATAGTTGGAGTAGAGAAGTTTGACCCCCTCGCCACTTAGAATTGGAAACGCCTTTCAACAAGTCAAGTGCCTTCAGGCATTTAAGGAATTTAATATGTAGTAGAAACGTTAAGTGTGAATCAAATATTACACCCACGAACTGTGATGGGTGTGCCATTTAGAGATAGTTCGGGGTCTTCATGCGGTTTGTATTCACGGCAGAAATGTATACAGTTAGTTTTGGATTTAAAGCCGTTTTCAACTGACAATTTATGAATTTTATTGAGACAAAAACTGTCTCTCTATTGTATGCATTTTTTCACCACGACAAGAAACATTAAATCATCCACTAAAAGTGAGCCATCAACTGAATCATTTAAAACCTTAGAAAGACTGTTTAATTTAATACTTAATAATGTCACAGATAAAATACTGCCTTGTGGGACACCCTGATCCTTTTTGTAATGGTCAGACAGGGTTGAACCCACTCGGACTTGAAATTGTCTATCTGTTAAAAATTGTGAGATAAAATTAGGTAAACGACCTCTCAAACCGAAATCATGTAGATACTTCAAAATGCCGTGCTTCCAGGTAGTATCATATGCTTTCTCCAGATCGAAGAAAATTGATACTACGTGTTGTGTATTTACAATAGCATTCTTAACATAGGATTCTAATCGTACTCAATGTCAAAGGCAGTGATCTGTATCATGACAGTTAGTGACGACAGAGGTGGTTCTAAAATGATTAAAATCAATTAACGAAGTCTGATACAAATATACAAATCTATTGCAAGAATATAATCAACTAATAAACCCTTGTGATACTTACAATTCTATATCTTTAGATTGATCCAAAGCTGGATGGTGACGCAGTTTGCAAGCATCAGAACTATCTATTTTGCACAAGCAGTATTGGATTTTTCACTGTGATTGGTAGTGGCTGCGTAATTGTTATTATCCTGAGAGGAGTTCATTGGAAGCATTGGAGAATATAGGTATATGTTAAATGTCGGCGTAACCTGATTTTGATCCCATACATAATTATAAGCCTGTGCATCAGAGTTATAATGTGTCAGAAGTAGATATCAATAAATTAAATAGAATTAAACCAGTTACCGGTTACGGGGATTGTTTGTTCGGATTCGAAAAGGTCGTTTTACAAACACGTCGTATCAGCCACTCATGATGAATATTGTTTCAGTGGTGAGAATCCATCAATTGTGACGCAAGAATCAGTTGAGCATGTCCTGTTTGACAATGTTGATTTTGCCTTCACATGACATATTTTTCAGTGTGAACACACTCAGTGACACCTTGGCCAACCATTCTTCCTCATTCAATTATTGTATGAACAGCATGAAAAAAACCTATCTATTTCCTTTCATAAAATGGGGAAGATTACGTTGACATATTTTCTCTTCATTAGCTCACGATACGGCTATAGGAGCTGATAACATACATTACCAACTCCTGAAGCACTTACTAGAATCATGTTGGAAAAACCTTTTAAATATTTTGATGACATATGGACGTCGTGGAAATACGTCGTGATACCATAATTGTCCCAATACCCGCAGGGCCATGACACGCATGATCAATAATCAAATACATCATTTTGGGGTCATTTGTCAAAATTGCCATAATTATTAAACAAAATGCTGGGTCTGTCTTTTTCGATTTAGAAAAAAACATACGACACTACGTGGAATATTTTAAAACATTTTCATTATTTAAGAATACAAGGCCGTTTGTTTCAATGCATATTCAGCTTTTAAATGGTAGGCAATTTCATGTCCGCGTGAGTTCCACCTTGTCTCAATTATTATAATTAGGATTAGGGTATCCCTCAAAGCAATATTTCGTCTGTCACTTAAGCATCAAGATAAACAGTCTATCTAAAGTTTTAATTGTTTCAAATGATGCGTCGCTCTTTGTGGATGTTTCTATCATGTATACTATCGAGTCGAAAGTGAATTTATATTCTCTAAAACCAATTGTATTTAGCTTTGAAGAAAATGTTGACCACATAAGACCCAAGACTAATGTTAGATGGCACCCCTATCAAAGGAAGCCAAGTTTCTGGGTATGTCTTTCAATCACCATTTAACCAGTCAGCCTCATATAGAAATATTTAAAGAATAGATGCTTGAATGCACTGGATAGCACCTTCCGCTTAGTATGTGGAGCAGTGAATCGCTCCAAACTTTCCTCAGTCCGATATGGCGGTTCATGTAAAAGTAATCTAATATTAGATTGGGTCTATTCAAGATATGAAGCTTTGTCATGGAACCTTCAGAACTTACGTAGTATAAAATTATCCTATAAATATAATAAAATTTATCCAATTGACTTTGAGCTGCCAAATCTTTGATCTGTATGATTAAGGGGAGATAACTCTTTTAGCTCTAGGTAATCAGTAGAAACTCGCGGCAGGGCGTTACCGTCTTCTCGGCGTAATGGGTAAGAGCAGATAACTCTGAAATTATTTCACTAAGAACATGGTGCCAGCGGGATTGTGAAGGCGAGAGGCAGGGAAATATTAACAATGCAAATATCCCACCCACCCTTCCATTTAATTTTAAAATTTTAATTTGTTGCTGTGTTATATACATGTATATGTATATATGCTGGCATGCTCATATGGGATTTACATTGGCACGATGCTTTGTGGGTTCACTTATTGTAGCTTGTGAGTCTACATGGAAGATAACTCAAATTAATATTTGCTCGAGATGCTCACAATACTTAGTTCTAGGCATAGGTAGGGTATGTGGCTGGGCTCCCGGCTCATATCATACTGCTAGGGGGTGGGATTTGTGTAAGCACTCTGGTCTTACGATGTGGTCGCCCTCGGAGCCTGAGTGATGCATACTGTGTCTTGGCCGAGAGAAATGGGTGCCTATGTGGTGGCCCTAGCACCCATATGCTCTTATTGTCATTGGCGTAGGAGAGCTTTCGGCTCTCCTTGGGGATTAGGGGTTCAGGTAGGGTTGGGAGCAGTTGCTCAGAGTATACAAATTATATTCAGGAATGAACTGTGCCCATTATTCCCAGATCACTTCTTTGTTTATTTGTGCATGAGTGTAATGAAAGATGATAATACTAAACTGCATTGTGCAAAATCTAATCCAGCGTATAACTGGGATTTCCATCGTCTTTTTAAAGAACTAATGATATAGCTGAAATATTGCCTCGTTTAACAAATTACCTTTACTGGTAGATTATGTTCAACATATGTCTACGAAATAAATATACACACACACACACACATACACACATACATGGGAAAAAGTATCGCGGCACCTCTGAGTTTTAACCTCCATATAACCATGAATATGGCATAAACGTGTATTTTTACCCATACATAAATATTAGATATGCATGTTTCAGTTAACTGTCCTTACAGCTCGAAAACTTACAGCTGAAAATCAATAGATTTCAACTGACAACTGCTCAAAGATAGCAAGTTGTTGGTATATGGTGTGCTCCCATGTCCTCATCCAATAACTAATAACATTGAGGACCGTTCGGGTCGACTGACATGGATACAGGCCTTTTCAGAATCACAAGACTTCATCAGTTCATGTCACGTGGCGTTTAAAACAGGGTGACTTCCGCATCAACGTTTGTCTAACAGAATGGTCCGAAATCGCCCGGGCATAGATCCAGTTATACACAGAGCACAAAGAAGCATGACCAGCAAGCTCAACGTCACTGGAGATCGATGCTCATGCTGTTGATCACTGCATTGACTGGTCCAGACTCGATTATTTACAGACCGCCGCCATAGAGATGGAATATTGCCGAGTGTGGCGTAAACCTAAACTCATTCACTCACTCGACGTCATTGGATTTTGTCGGACGAAATTTCATTTCGTTTGTTCACGGCTGATGGCAGAGCTCGTGTTTGGCGCCGCCGAAAACATTTCATGTACACAACGAAACATCCTGGAGCAAGTACCGTTTGACAGGGGTTCATTGATGGCGTTGGGGTGCCTCTCACATTACTGTAAACTTGTCTTATGGCCATGAAATAAAATCAGAATGGACAATGGTAAATCACTTACATCTGAGACAGGGTTGTTATACCACATCAAGATGACTAGCCAGTTTTCATGGGCGACAGTGCCAGGCTACTTGCACGTGCACATGATTTCCTACGTCAAGAGGTGGTATTAATTCTACCTCGGCCCGCCAGGAGTGCAGATTTCATGTCCAGACATGGAGTTTGGGATATTATTGGTCACAAAATACGACAGAGAAATCATCCAGTACAAAATCTGTATGTATTGGAACAAGCCCTCCATTGAGAATCGAACGCGATACCAAAACATCAAATTCAACTCCTGATAGTCAATAGGGAAGATTGACAGGGATGTTATTGCAGTTGGCGAAGGTGACTCCTGATATTGACACTGTCGCAGATTGTATGCAAAAATAATCACCACATCATTCGACTATAGTTATCTGCACTACAAATCAGGTTACTTTTTTATGCCATGTTGCTCCTCTGAACAAACTTCTGTTTTCCGTTCTTTTTGCGTTTAAATTTGAGATATTACTTTTTCTTCAGGGTTAGCTGATTCAACTTCTAAGTTGCTAACTGCTGAAGGCATAGTGTAAGTCCAGCTAGGGTCCATGCAGGAAACAAATGTACTGTAAGTCCCCATGGTCCCTAGTATGGTGATGTACCTTCAGTTGTTGGCAGTCTATAGCCTGTTTTTACATTATCATGTCATTTCTAGTTAAAATGTTTTAGATTTCATTACTAGTTTTATATTGATATCTGTGATACACTAGTAGTTTTACAGTTCTTCGTCAACAGGCTTTTATTTTCTAAATTGATTTATCCATAATGTAATTATTAATGGTTCTCGTCACGATATAGCTGAAATATTCCCGATGTGACGATAAATATTAACTCACTCACTCACAGTTGATTCAACTAGTAAGTTAAATTAAGGTTGGGATACGTTCCTTTGCTATGGTTAATGGAAACATATTGATACTGTGACAAAAACGAGGTGTTTTGTGATGCCTTCTTCCATGTTCAGTCACTTATTGGATTTGGGATGACGTGAACCGAACCTGATGGGAAGGTATGCCATATACGCACGTTTACATTTGTGGTGTATTGTGACCACCTTGTTTGCACAGTAATTGGTGAAAGGTCAGTCCACAAAAAGGATCGTGTGAAATACTAATAAAAGGTACCTACCGAAGAAAACTGGATTTGTCTTTTGACTCTTGTTCACAGACGCTTTTACTTTAGTGCCTTCGTAGATTAAGCTGACCACGTTCCATTCATTTCTCTAAAACACACAAACACAATGCATAATATTACCAAAACCAAATATACATGAAAACATACATGTCAGTTGCAATACATTTCAAAGGGTGGTTTGTAATGAAATGCTGATAACTCAAGGTATTTTATATGTACAGTTGAAAGAACGTAAATGGACATTAAAGTGAATTCATATTTACGGTAAGTACAAAATGCTTAGTTTTAACAAAAAGAATATTTGAAGAAAACAAGATATATATTCAAAAGTAACATACACCGTCCTGACAATGCAAACACGAAATCGTCATTTTTTCTGCATATGGTTATTGGATGAAAAACGGACGTTTTCTAGCCATCGTGTTTTCGTCTAAAATACATCGTTAATTGACATCAGAATGTATTGCAATGGAACGGTGTTATCACAATAGTCCCTATTCTTTTATTGACATTGTCAATTGATTTCCATTTCATTCGTTTCATGGAACAAGTATATGTACTTGACACAGCTACCCCACCCGACCCTGTACCTTAAATACAATTTGTTGAATTCTCAGTCACTGGAACAACACGTGTTAATATCTATTCTACCATGGCTACGTGAAATGCTCGAATTTGAATGGTCAATCCATAAAATCAGACGGTATCAATTTGGATAGAAAATGCGTCTGATTTCACGGCGCTTCACTGCGCACGTATACAGCACTGCCGCACTACCTCAGCTTGGCCACCAACATGACTAATATAAACACAACAGACGTGATGGAAATGCTGATGAAACATTTATTAAAACTCGAAAAATACAATTATATGATGTCTCCTACACAATAATTAGGGAACCTCACTATCATAATTATTATCTTCTATTATAAAAATATTCAAATTCAATTACAGTACACACTTCAAAACATAAACAAATAATATCTAACATATAAATCAGAAAACCTTGTAAAAATGCATCCCTATCTATCCCTATTTGTGCGGCAAAACGTTCGTAAATATTTACCTACATGGTAAATGGTATATTTGTTTCCGTTTAGAATGGGAAATTCGCAAGATAACGGTCAGGCGAAACAAAAAAAGTATGCCACTCATACTCCATCATGTCCCGTTGCATCGTTCAAAATGTCAAAAAACTGAACCACGAGAATTCAGTTCTCTGCCACCTTCCCCGCACGGCTGTCACTGCTATGTTCATACACTTTGAAAAGCTTGGCCAAAATCCAGTCCTAAATGATGAGAACAACAATTCCAAGGAATCCCAAGTTAGTCGCATGTACACAAAGCAGCACTGTCACTCTTTCGTCGCATGCCGGGATGGAGGCACATACGTGAAATCATGATCGACACTCGCCGGTCATAAAAATCAACAGTCTTTGATGAGTTACAGGTCATAGGTCGATCAGAAAAGGATGTATTCTTCGATTCTGTAGGGTTCAGGTTCGACAGTCAGTCAAGTATTTCCCACTGTCACTTCAAATTTCAACCTTTCGCAAAATGTAAACACTGGCTCGTCCGCCATTTCAAACTGTTGNGTAACTGTCTACTTCCAAGAAAATAAGTAGGTCAGACGATTCCATTTTAGTGTGGCCAGGGGAGCACAGTAACACGGCACACAAAATAATAGGCTCGTTTCGGTCGTGTGGAGTTATGATTATAAAAACCAAGCTCTAAGGTGTTACATTATTGCATTGAATAAACAATAGTTTGTTTTCTTTGGACAGAATATGTTTTATGCTGCAATGTTTAAAAAAATACGAACGGCACCTACCACTCCCTTCACAGACGAGTTCAATTCGCCTCTCGTCCCATGCCGGATTACGCAGTGTCTTCCGCAGGACGAGTAAGTTCGATGTTACATCGGTTATGGTAGAATGGAGATAAATGTACTGTGTTTGGAAATTAGATGAATGTTAGACCGAATTGATAGTCTCTAAATTGATCATTTGAAACCTAACGTTACGCGTTCAGCTTCAAATGAAATTCAGAGACTATCAATTCGGTTTAACATTCATCTAATTTCCAAACACAGTACGTTTATCTCCTAACTCACAAGTGATGTCATATCCCGGAAAGTTACCAGTTTATGGGATCTTAGTTTTTGACCATTCTGTCAACTGTCACTAAACATTCAGAGACCAACAAAATAAGACTGTCACTAAAACAAGCCGAAACCTCAAAGGAATTGACATGGTGAAATTCAGCAGATATTTGGCATAATCCAATCTGGTCGTGAATCGTGCAGCACACCGTGATAGTCAGACTAAGCAGTACAATAACTTACTCCGCCAAGCCCTGGATTGTCATGCCCCTTTGAAATATATAACGTTTACATTGCGTACAGGATGTCCCTGGTACAATCAAATTAAACGAAGCAAAGCAGCGGCGTCGAGCTGAGTGCAAAAAAGGGTAAAACTCACCTCGAGAAGCGCTTCGTCAATTATACATATCTCAACGTTATGTGTTTTGCTAAACTGTGTTAGAGTGAGTGAGTGAGTTTGGTTTTACCTGCTTTTAGCTATAACACGCGGAAATGGGCTTCACACATTGTACCCATGTATCTTCGGAATCGAACCCGGGTCTTCGACGTGACGAGCGAACGCTTTAACCGCTAGATTATCCAACGGCCCCTAATGTGTGTTAGACCACAATATCTTATACTGTAGACAACAAATATAAATGATTATTTGAAAATGTAATTCTTGATATTTGAAAGCTCCTTCAGATATACTCCGTTCATTGAGACTTTGTTTGAGGCCTGAGTTCTCACATTTTACTCAGGAAGAACGACTTTCTCTCATCAAATTATCAACTAAGAAGCAACCCTGCAATGGATTGTATAGAGGTGTTACTCCCAGTTATCACTGACATTATAAATATAGGCATATCATCTGGAATCTTATACTGCCTATTTGAAAGAAGCCATTGTGACGCCTTTGATACAGAACTCAAAACATAACAGAAACTGATTTATGCAGTTTGAAACTTGGTTATCAACAATTATTTCCGTCAATAAAGTTAGCCGCGACTAAACTTAGCGAGTTCACGGCTTGAATTGGGGCGAGTCGATTGTCATACAGTAGGGGAGATCAATAATTCGCTTTAGAAAAATCAAATAATTGTACTTGCTCACAGTATAAGCTGTATTTTTTTATTTGTGTATGCTACTTTTTACAAATACAAGCATACTGGTTCCTGAAATAAAGCATTTATGTTGTTGAAATGTCTTATTTTGTTAATTACACAACCTGTCCCTCAACGGGACGATTCCAAGCGATTTCCAGGTAAAAGGCCCCTTCACGCCTTGTGTTCTTGCGCGCCAAACAGTTCGGTTTTAYAACMCTTATCAGTCGTGCTAGAATGAAGATAAAGCTACTCTGTTTTCAATTTTGCGGTCCTTTATCGTTGATATAAGACCGCTAAATGTTTAATTTAGCGGTCTTAAATCAACGATAAAGGACCGCAAAATTGAAAACCGAGTAGCTTTATCTTCTAAATAATGTACACTGTTTTCATTCAATCCAAATATTCCAGCCACTGGAAGATGACAAAGCATAAACATGTTTGGCATTAATATTTATATCCCTAATAAACTAGATGGACATATTTGGGAGCTAAGATGTAAATGAAACACAAAGATGACTATATTTTCCAATAATAATAATTAACCTTTATTGCTTCTTGTTGAAACATCACAGGATGTTTGTTTCATTTAGAAGTGAATATTGGTGAATGTCAATGGGACTGCCACGACAAGTTTTAATACAGGTTAAAGCTCGGCAAGCACATTTAGTATTTAAGTAACTAAACGTGCCTGTATACTCACAGCTGAAGCATGTTCTTGAAAAATGCTCCATATTTCACCTTCAATGTGTTGATTGAACATTATTACTTCTTATACAGTAAAATGGCATAATGAATACTCCTGACAATAAGCCCACTAAAGTGAAGTATTTTGAAAACACACAATGCCTTATAATTTGACATAGAATTATATCTACCCACATACCACTTTAATGCGTGACACGTCATCATATTTTTAAACGAACTTATCCGTTAAAGTGATGCCGTTGTTAGGAATTGTACGGTTTGGCCGAGACTGTCAAAATCACCTTAAACCTCGAAAACGTACAATCAAATGTCTGCGCATCTGTAGCATTATATGTACCTAAATACCTAAACATTTTGTATCTAAGTTCATCGTACTTAAAGCAAACGCGTGAGTTAAAATGGAGATATTGTCCTGTTTTCTTATTAAAGCCTCTATCAGAAGTGTTAGGCCTGTATTGTTCTGACTTGTCCCGTGCTGTCAAAACATCCAAATCCTCCCACATCTTACATGTTTATAAATAGTGAGTGAGTGAGTTAAGTTTTACGCCGCACTCAGCAATATTCCAGCTATATTGCGACGATCTGTAACTAATCGAGTCTGGACCAGACAATCCAGGGATCAACAACATGAACATCGATTTACGCAATTGTGATACGATGACATGTGTCAAACCAGTCAGCGAGCCTGACTACCCGATCCGTTAGTCGCCTCGTACGACAAGCATGGGTTACTGAAGATCAATTCTAACCCGGACCTTCACGGATCTGTTTATAGATAGACTAATATCATATCTACCAGATATGCCGCGTTTACGTCGTAACTACCTTAATACGCATTTATCACCCCACAGCTCAAAGTAATAAAAACAATTGTCCTACCTCTGATTGGTTCACGTGTCCTTGAACATATTACCATGTATGCCAGCTGGGTATAAATCCTTGCGAGAGAGAATACTAGTAAATCAGCATACAGCAAATCAAAATACAAGCCCAATCAAACAAAAATACATCCATAAGCTAAACAAACATCTCAAACAAAAGGACCTGCCCTTATCCACCACCACACAACTCGCTTACAGCTCTCTACTTGCTATCTCCTCATCCACCTAATCTTCAGACACCTCCACTAGCATACACAAACCCCACACCCACCCACTAAATCTCGCAAGTCACGCCCCACCCAACACTCACTCAACATCCCTATCCCACACATACTCTAGTCACCCACCCACCAATTAACCCCTCCAAGCGATGTCGCCCCACCTCCACCCAAACCCTCTAATCACCCCCCACCGTCCCAACCAACACTCACTCACAAAACACTAACAAGCCTCACCCACTTAAAACTGAAAAAGCCCTCTGCATCCTCCTCCTGCAACACACACACACACACACTCACACCACAAAAGCTCAACCAAAACCTCAAAAAGGTAATAGAATTCATCACAGCAGCAAAACTTATGAAAGAACCTACAACAAAAAAACTACATGCACTCGCACACAGAAACAAACTCTATCACAAAAGTCTGGCCAGCCTCCTCATCGCCATGAAACGGGTTTTTTTTCTAATCAACACCCCTCCTTTAAGCTACTCTAGCACTCCTTATCTATCCAAATTATTGCCTCACCCATGGTCCTTTATAAACTTATCTTGTAAATTTCCGCAACCATGGCCTAAGGCACTCATCACAACAACATCGGATGATTGATTCACTTTGCAGCCCACTTGGTTGCTTGTACGTGTCTAGCGACGTCGAAATGAACCTATTCCCTTGATTCCTTCAAATGTGCCTTAAAAACATTCCTCTTTAGAAACTACTATAGTGATTAACAAACATATCCTCAAAAGTTTCAATTATTTCATGTACAAATGTAAATGTCTTGTAGCACTCTCATCACCGTTCTATGTAGCGCTTTGAGCATACACAGTTGTATGGAATCCAGCGCGGTATACATACACATATTATTATAGTTATTATTAACATACACCCACCACTCAACCCTCAACACCAGCGCGGAATGTCCGATCCAGTAATACACATACCAACAATGGAAAATTGTCCAAAAAAAATCATTAACTAACTTTGCTTTCCGGACCGATGATTTGACTTTATTTCTCAATGTTCCAAAAGTCTTGGTAACCTGGTTTGGCTATGTAATGTTGCCGATCACGTTTGCAGATCTGGTTTCAAATTTAGGCTTTCTTCCATTGTTTATTGTGGGTTCTGATAGTCACTAGAACTAGGTTGGGTAAATATATGTTTCTGTTACACTTATATATTCCTTCGTAATGCAGTTAGTTTTAGTATTATTTTGTCTATATCATCGTTTGCATAAATATTATTTTTCCAGTTTATGCTCGATATGTCATTATTTAGTCCGTCATAGTCAGCATGGGCATAATAATGTATATTACGTATGGGGGCAGAGACACGAGGTAAACATTCTTTTAAAACAACATACATTGGACAACAGTCACTTCTAAACGGATCTAGTATGCCCGAATTCTGCACGATATCTGTACCTGAAACTAGTAATAGAGCAATACGTCACAGCAATAATAGAGCTTATATTTATATCAAGAGAGTTGCCAACAGATCGATTAATTAGTTGCCGGTACGTCTGGGGTTTATGAGCACATTAGAAAGTACCTATTAAATAATTTATGTTTTTGCAACTGACTTTGACCCATATTACCTCAAGCCTAACTAAACTCTGTCAAAAAAGAAACGCAACCCCTGTATTTTAGAGATTTTGATCTGAA
>VKKT01000685.1:136944-147148 GCA_008038995.1 Haliotis laevigata
GGCGTATGATTTTTAATATTTGCAGAAGGAACGTGAAAGATGTAAAACTTTTAGACTTTCAATTTAAATTTTTGCACAGAGTTATTTATACAAAAAAAGAGCTTATGAAAATGAGACTGGTTGACAATGCAGTATGTAGCCTTTGTAATGTTGATAGTGAAACTTRATGTCATGTATATTGGGAATGTGTTGTAACCCAAATGTTCTGGAAGGAACTTGAAAACTGGATAATCCAAAATATACAGAAATTGTTTCCTTTATTCTCAATATTTAATTTCTGACGTAATCTTTAATCAAAAGAGAATAATTTTACTGGAGTATATTCTCTGTATGCTATCAGTTGATCCAACATTTTTGTTGAACCCAATGAACTTTGATCATGTATTTATGCATTTATTGCTTTACTTTATATGTTTGTACTCAATTATGGGAACAAATAAAAAGATTTTTTTTAAAAAAAACCCCAAACACCCCACTTCTTTTATGATTGTAGCAAGGTTACCAATATATGGCAGAAACTCCTAGACTGGCTAAATGATAAACTGGAGTCAAATTTAAATTTCACAAGACAACAAATTCTACTTGGATTCCGTCGTAAACATAATGACCCAATTAATGTCATCCTCATCCTTTTCAAAAGTATTATTTTTAATCGTAAAACATCCGGAAATATGCCAACATTTCAGTTTATGTTGAAAAGGCTTACTCAGTATTACAATTTAACCAAATATGCAGCTATGGTATGCTCCAGAATCGACGCTTTTTACAAATTCTGGTAGGCATGTCACAACCTGTTCAACGACTGATTTATTCTGTATTGTCATTGCTACATGCTCTGTATAACCTCTATACAGAGGTAGCCCTCAACCCTGCATGTTGGAGCCCACGTGCAACTGTAAAAGTGGTATGGAAAATATAAACATATTTCAAATGCAGATACCCATATCCTCCATGCTGCTCGCTGCTTTGTATGTGCAGATTTGACATCGGGTGTCCAGTTGGGATTTGTTTGGGGCTTGTAAGATGATTTTGGAACTTACACATTGCTGGCTTTCTCGATGTTGGATATTAGAAGTTGTTGATATTTGTCGGCTTGAATGATGAAGATGTACATTCCTTGTGTATATGGTGTCTGTATTGTTGCATTTATGCAAAACGGGGCGCTTAGATTGCTGGAATGTCAGAGCCTCGGGTACCGGGTGGAAGGATGATTGTCATCTTAACGGGAAGATGAAAAACGCGATTCCAATTGTCTGGTTCCATAATTCCTAACTTTTGCATGTAATTTTGAATGTAGTTTGTAATGAATATGTAGTCAAGTAACGTCTGTCCCGGTTAAAATGAGACGTGAGGCCCTCTGCAGAATGGTAGCGTATTCAGACAGGAGAGGCTGTTATGCCTTACAAACCCGTTAAAAAATGTGGATCTTGATCATGAAGGATTTTGCAGTTCAGCATTCAGATCGCCGGCTATCATCACTCTGCCTTATAGTGAGTGAGTGAGTAATTTTTAACGTCACATCGGCAATATTTCAGCCATATCGTTACGCGAAAAATTTATACACAATAAATACAAGTAGGTAAATAACCAGTCATCGACGGACTGTAAAATAACTAGTGTATCATAGATATGGATATAAAACTAGCATTGGAAAACTAAAACATTTTAATTAAAGCAGACAATACAATATAAAACACGGGCTATACCAACAACTGAAGGTAGATCACCATACTAGGAACCATCGGGACTTATACCTCTGCCTTATAAGCTGTGGACGTCAAGTAAGAGTCAATGTCATATTTAGCCGTGGGTATGTACACACGAAGTAGAAGCAGATGCTGTAACTTGAATGGAGTTAAGCTTTTCTTAAACAAGTACTAATGTATTATTGCCTATCAGTTGTACTTTCCTAACTACCTATTTACTTACATAACCTGGAATCTAAAGATTAATTTCAGCAAGCGTCTTCAACTATCACAGGGGTATCAACTATATATAGTATAAACGACAGAAATTATTCAGAATTATAACTTAACAACAGGTATTACTTACTTACAACCTCTTTTCCGTAAATATCCCGAAATCCAATTCCTGGAATCTGAATTATCCACTTTTGAATATCCTTTATCTTGACACAAAGCTGATACTAAACTGAAAGCTACTGTATCTGTGTACCCGATGTACCCTGCTAGCTTCCGTCTCGGGTGTTAATGCTCATGCCGTGCCCGTGCATCACGGCTGTCAGCGATATAACATCTTTCCGAAGGTTTTTCTTATTTGTTATTCTCATTATAAATCCTTTTCAAGATATACTTGGAAGCACTACGCCGTCATTACCACTTATCAATCTACACCATGCATACTCTCTACATGTTCTGTTTTTTATATTATACTCTTATGGTAACTTGGAAAATGACCAAATGACCACATAGAAGGCAGAAGTAGTTTTCTTCCATCTTTTCAAGCAAACCTTTTTTGGTTACACAACAGATACAAATTATATCAAAATTGATGCATTTTCTGTTAGTTATATATGTGTATGACCCAAGCCTCTTTTTCTAGATTTGCCTTTCCTTTGCATTTACAATAGACAAGTGTCAATACTTATCACTTTCTTACTACTCTTACCCGGCGATGTACGTACATCCTAATCCAGGACCTTTAACAAATCAGCTCAAAATTGTTCATTTGAATATTTGCAGTCTTAAAGATATGCTAGGGGCCAAATTTGAAGATCACGATATTATTTGTATAACAGAGACCTGGCTACATGACGGTATAATTAATAATGTAGTTACACTTCCAGGGTTCCAAATATTCCGTGAAGAAAGACCGAGTCGCGGTGCAGGTGTTGCAATTTATGTTAAGAGCAGTCTTGATGTTGACCAGATGCATGCATTAGATATAACAGGACTGGAAGCTATTTGTATAAAACTTAAATTAACAAAACAAACTTATGTAGTTGGCACAATGTGCAGACCAGATAAAAGTTTAAAATATTGGGACATGATAAATCAAGCGATAAGCAATGCTGTTGACTTAGGTCTGAATACAATTGTTGTAGGCGACTTTAATATGAATATATTGAAAGATGGTAGATTGAAATGTGATCAACTGCAACCGCACGGACTTTCTCCAGTTATTAATGATCCTACTATCATAACCCCAACCTCTAGTACTTTGATAGATCCCATTTATGTTTCTGGTGCTGACAATGTCCTAGAGTCGGAAGTTCTGGATCCTATATGTAGTAACCAGTTTCCAATATTTGTTACAATCAAGTAAAACTTCAGAAATGTAAAACGTATCAAAGGCAGGTATTTGATTATACATCCGTAGATATGACGCACGTTACAGACATAGTTTACAAAGTCAGTAGTAATTCTCTTATCATATTTCAGGATGTTTCTAAAAGTGCAGTCGAAATCTTCATTATGCTCAAAAGTATGAAAAATACGTATATATCTAAACAAAAACTGTTACCATACGCCCTAATGACTCGTCATGAATGAATAATGTGATTAGATTAATTAGAAAAAGCAACCGTAAAACATAAGATTGCAAAAAAGAAAAATTACCCTCTAGCATGGAGTACCTTCAGACAAATAAGAAACTCCGTGAAGTAAGGAAAGCAAAAAAACGTTACATAAACGACATTGACGATGCGGTAGTAAAACTTGGTGGCGTTTGACAAAGCAATATCTCAAAACCAATCAATCCAATCCGTGATATTATTTCAAAATGATATTGTGTATGATGACGATCAGGAAGTTGCAAACTTATTAAACAATTGTTTCACTAATCAGGCTGTTGTACTGGAACCAAATTCCGATATAGAAGATAATGTTACAACACCAACTTGAACTCTGAGTGACATATCTATTGATAATAACGAAGTTAAGGACATTCATTTATTAATGTTACAAAAACATGTGCTCGGGACGTTTTAAGTAAGAGATTTTTAATTGTTTTCCAATCAAATAGCCAAACCACTAGCGAAGTTATTTAACATGTCTTTAAAACATAGTGAGTATCCGAAATCTGGAAAGAAGTGACGGTTGTACCAATTAACAAGAAGTGTAGTATTCATGAATGTAGTAATTACAAGCCAATTGCTTTAACAAGTTGTTTATCTTATGTTTTTTGGAAAAAGCGCCTTTGAACACTTAATCAATTTTCATAATGATAATAATATACTTTCTAGCCTGCAATCAGATTTTATGCCCGGAGACTCAACTTCTAATCAGTAAGCATATCTCTATAACTTTATATAAAAACAATAGGTCAAGATAAAGAATTAGAGCTTATTCTGTGACATAAGTAAAGCATAAAAGCATAATCCATAAACTGGAGCGTTGCGGCATTAAAGGAGTGTAATAAACTGGTTAAGAAGTTATCGAAATGAAAGAACACAGAAAGTAGTCATCCAGTGTATAAACCGTCTGAGCGGGTTGTGTAAGCTGGGGTCCTTGGACCCTTAATTTACATAAATGATATCCCTGATGGTATGGATAGTAACACTTGTTTATTTGCTGATGAAACTTCATCATGTATCATTGTTGAAGATCCAGCAGTTCCGACTCGCTGCCTAAACAGTGACCTGGTTAAAACCTCCTCTCATATAATCCACACAAAAACGAATCCATACTTTTCACTAGAAAAATAATTCTAAGCTACCACTCTTTGTGAATTTTACCGTTACCTGCCTGGAAGTCGAAAGTCATAAACATTTAGGGTTACTCTGCAGAGTGACTGCAGTTGAAGCAAACATATTGTCGATATCGCAGAAAAAATAAGGCCAATGATAAAATGCTTACGGAATTTAAATACTGTCTCAATTGTAAAACCCCTGCAATTATGTATAAATAGTGTATATTACCCGTGTTTGAGTATCGCGGTCTGGGACAACTGCACTAACGAACAATGTAACAAAGTACAAGGCAACACAAGAAGGTTTGCAATGAGAGATTTATTTTTATTCTCCGAGTTATGTCGTTAGATTCTTCACACATCATCTTCTGGGCTGCTCTGCTGGTCTTGTCCTTGTCAGTCTTCAGGGCCCTCCTGTGCTTCTCTCTGACTTCGTTTACGGTGCTGCTTATATTGGGATTCCATAACTGTAATGGGCTGTGACCCCGACCATAAACGTGTTGTGATACAGGCCACATAAACAATAACTGTTGCTTTTATAACCTCAAAGCAGGCAGTCGCCTCCTTCACCTGACAGTAGTGTCAATCATCTGTTGGCAGATGTGGGTGGCCATCAAAACTTGTGTTTGGACAAAACCCTGCATAGAAAGCTCATATCTCTAATGGTCAATAATGATAAATTTGTGCGACAAACAAGCCCGCCTGTCAAGTCAACACCGCCTCTGCCAGTCAAATAGTGTTACAACGATCTGATTTTTTCAGAAAAATTAAACCAAGGTGCTATACGAACAATATGTGGAGTGGTACGTGGAACGAGCCATAATAAACAATATCATGAAACAAATATCAAACCCTTAAGTACGAGAAGAAATAATTGTTCTACAAATATATAAATTGTTAAATATTTTGTTCTACAAAATGGTTAATAACTTAACGCCCGACTATCTAACCAGTCTCGTCCCTCCTTGTGTATCAGATTCTAACCAATACAACCTAAGAAATCGTAATAACATTCAAAATATTTACTGCAGAACAAGTAATTACGAAACCTTTTTTTTACCCGATACTATTAAACTATGGAACAATTTACCTCAATATTTAATTCATTCAGAGTCTTTGTCGAGTTTTAAATGACTATTGAAGACTGAAAGTCCACCTCGTAAATATTTTAATCTCAACTATGGAAGTCGTTTGGTTCAAATCGTTCATTTCCGCCTGCGACTCGGCTCAAATACCTCAATGCTCATAAATAGTTTAAACGTATTTCTATTTCCAAAATACAAGAAATAGGGACCGGTGAACAAGCCAGGGACTTAGGCAAACACCTCTCCACTACAACACAGAGAAAAGAAAACACAACTGTGGTGACATCATAAAATAATCATTTGAGTTTTGTTGGCAAGTGTAATCAATATAGAAGTAAAAATGTCGTATATCAATCAAAATGATAACAGTATATTAAAAAGTATACGGTAAAATTATGGAATTTTGTTTCATATCTTTTCATTTTGAGAAGTATGGAGTTGTATGTTTCATATATTAGCATTTAACAAAAACAGGAAAACTACCTGATAAAAGTATAAAGCTGTGCGCTGATTTCAAGATTTCCATATTCGTTTTTAAGTTCGAGCTGGAATGACCGTAAGGAACAGATTTTAAATTAAACCCTTTAACAAAGTAATACAAATTTGTCTGATCAAATCATAATCGGGGTAGACAAAGAAAAACTGTACATTGTCTTCAGTGTGGTAGCCACAGTTACATATTGGACTCTCAGCCATATATCTATCAAATTTGAAAACGCTGCAACAAAATCGGAGGTGGGAGAGAATGATTTGACAGAATCGTGAACCGTAGTTAAGATTGAAGTAATTTATTTTTGTGACATTGTCAGTTTTTAATCTCTTTTTTAACTCGCCAAGGGAGAAATGATTTGCCATAGTTACTAGTTCCAGAATTAATTACATTGGGAGTTTAGATGGTTTCTTATATTGTAAGTGGTTGAATCAGATACTTTGTTTGGTAAGAGAGATGATAAGTAAGGAGGCACTAGATTGTTTTCCATTTCATGAAACATACATATATTTTGAGATTGTCTCCTTTTTTTATCTAAAGAGGCATGATTTGTTTTATCATATAGTTTATCATGACTGGTGCCACGGACAGCTCCACATATAGTTTCTGACTGCATCGAGGTGTAACTTTTCAAGAATAGGTTTTGTTCATTTGTACAGTTGTCCCATATATGGCTGGCATAATCGAAAATAGGTAGTACAAATGATTTGTATATAGTTTCCGAGTCTTTCTATTAGGGTGATACTTAAAACTTTTCAGACAGTTTATCATGGGGCCAACTTTCTTCTAAACGGTTTCGATATTACTATGCCAGAGGCCATCTTCTTGAAATGTTACTCCCAGATGTTTATGGGCTGGTACCTAGGCGATGGCAGATTTATTCATTTAACAATTCTGGCTTAGCGCTTCGGGTTAGTTTGGGAAAATTGTATATATGCGGTTTTACTTGGATTGAAATCGATTTGCCATTCCTCTGCCCAGTTTAGATATTCTTGATAAATCCTCATTTAAGCAAGCCGTAATCATGTACTATAACAAACAGTGACGTGTCGTCGGCGAAAAGACTTATATTACTATTAATCTCATCAGCAATATCATTTATGTAAAGTATGAATAATAGCGGTCCGAGAACTGATCCTTGAGGGACACCTGCTAGAACTAGTCTGAGGCCGGATTTATAACCATGTATATCAATGCGTTGACATCGATTTGCTAACTTTTACATCACAGATACGTGTCACCCGACACGAAACAAGATTGCACGTTCGTGATTAAGTTATTATCTCTTAGATAATTAGAAACATATTCAAATACGCATTTTTCCGAAAATCTTTGCAAGACAACTCGTCTTTGCTACGGTCCTATAGTTTCTGCATCGATTTATGCTACCCTTTTAATGAATTGGTACGACAGAAGGTTCTTTCCAGATTGCTGGGAAAATTGATGCATTAAATAGTTTGGACAACCGATATAGTTGAAGCACTTAATTTGCCTATACCATCATGCCCACTAGCTTTAGTTACATCGCCGGATAGAAGAATATCGCGATTATCGTTGACCGTTATGGTTATTGATGATAAGAAATTATCAGTTTTCTTGGAGAAGGCTGGGAGGTTTTTGTCCGGGTTTTGACCTTGGCTTGATTAGATAAATATTCATTCATTACTTCAGATATATCCTCCATGCTTTCATAGATGTCATCATTATAATTTATTGGTGAGAATTGGCTGATGTTACTTGAACCCTTTCAGTAATTCTTAACTTGACGCCACGTGACCTTTTTCCCACGTGATTCATTAATAGTACGATCAATGTTCAAAATATGATTTTTCTTAGCGGTTCTTACAGATGGTACTACACTATTTCTAGCTTGACGGAATTTTGCCCAGTCAAAAGGGAGATCGCGCTTTTTAGCAATTCTGTGCAACCGGTTATGTTTCCTAATCGTTGGACGAATTTCACAAGTAATCCACGGCGGATCACCTGGCCTGATTGTTAGGGTTTTGTGTGGGATCTGATCATAACAAACATCGATGCTCATATATACGAAAGATACATTACAGAGAGTCCGATATGCTCATGTTGACAAGCAAATGAAAATAGTTTTCATTTTCCCTTACTTGTTCAATATGTACTGAAGCAAAAATCAGGCAGATTTGAGGCCCTTTTCTTCGGACAAAATGATTGTTTACTTTCAATTAATGATGTCCTCATAGTTTATTTCTTTTGTACTATGTATTGCTTGTACATGACTAACAGTCAAGCTATGTTAATATTTGTCTTTGCAAGGGAGAGGTGTTCACATAAGCTTATAGCTTGTTCACAGATCCCTATTCAATTTTGGCTGAATGAAAATATCTTTAAACCAGATCTTCCAATAACTGATCCGTACTCAGTCGATAATCCTTTATCATCAATCAACATTTGTTATGAAGAAGTTTGTGATATTCGGTTGAACATCTTTTCAAACTGATGACTTAGACCAAAATGATCGACCGTATGGCATTAGACAATCTTACAAGTGTCAATACTGGCCATTTTCTTAAGCAGTCTGCTGACTTGGTGGCTGATTGGCGGAAACGCAAGTTGATTGAAGCTATCTTCATCAAACGTACAAAACCAGCAATAAACAGGGATCAGGGTGTGTACGTCCCAAATGCATGGTACATAAAACAATGAGACAATACCCTACCCTCGTCACTGTTCCCGTGTATAAACCATAATTTCTATGTATACACTGCTCTTACTTTACATTCTATACATTTATAAATAAGTATCTGTACATTTCTAAATCAATCAACAATTTTGTATAATAAGTATCTGTACATTTCTAAGATAATCCAGTAATTTTGCAGTAAACGACCTTTTATATATTCATAATAACATGTATTCTATTAGCCCTGTTAGCTGCATCTATTGACCTCCACATGTATTGCGTCGTCATAACATTGTGACGTCATACGCATTGTGACGTCACGGGCAGAGTTAACAGTTACTGTTCAGTTTTACCTGATGATGGGGCCAGAACAAGCCCTGAAACGTTGTACTCAAGAATAAAAAGAAAATGTAATCCAGAAAAATCTCTATGTTCATCAAATAGCATCTTCTTAAATGCCAATCAAGCATCCAAATATTGACAATGTCATGTCACTTTCCATTGGTTGCTATTTTTTGACGACCACGTTATCCTTCATCGAAAGACGTCGAAAACCACTCCCTAACAGATACCGTTTTGAGACAATCGCTTGTCATGTAGGCGCTGGAAAGACCTTTGAAAATTTAAATTGTATTTCTTTCTTGGAAATTACTTTAAAAGGTTCTTACTGTCTCTTATTTTTTATCTTTGATGTCAATATTCACGAGAAATAATAGTAAACGTAAATATTCGTTATATTTGCGAAAACAGATCGTCGTTTTTCAACACACCCTAATGTTCCTATACGACAAAGATATATATTATTATATTTTCAGAAAACTGAGAGCGAATAATCTCTGATAGTGTAAAAATATTTTATTAAATAAACTGAACATGGATGGTAGACAAGCCGTAATTGTGTATTTGAATGCCTCTCCATTACATTAATATATGAATACAACAAATATTAAATATTATACAACTTGATATGTGGCATTCAAACATGCGCGCATCCAAATCACTGCACCCAAGTCTTATAGTCCAGTCAACCTACGATTTAACCTCAAACAAATTGCAAAAGAATTTATTTTGCGATAAATATGTTCATTGGCATTGTCTAAATGACATATAAAAAGTCTAATAAAATCTAAAGAGGGGAAACAATAAAAATAGTTAAAATATTTTAATCCATTTACCGAACCCGAATTTGACCCGTTCGGGCCGCCATGGGGAAAAAGGGTGACAACTCTGTTTGATTGACGGCAAACAAGCTAAATCGAGACTTCAAAAGAAGTTCATAAACATGCGTGTTTGCTGTTTTCAAGTCAACTATTCAATCTGGTA
>VKKT01000687.1:23111-33648 GCA_008038995.1 Haliotis laevigata
TAACGTCTTTTGGTATGACGTGGTCGGGGATCGAACCCGCGACCTTCCGCTCTCTGGGCGGAAGCTTTAACCTCTACACCACGGAGGCGGTCGTACCATGATTTGGTTTGGTTTGTTGTTGATTACTGCCGCACTCTGTAATATTCCAGCTATATGGCGGAGGTGTGTAAATACTCGAGTCTGGACCAGACAACCCAGTGATCAACAGCATGAGCATCTATCTACGCAATTGGTATACGTTGACATGTGCCAACCAAGTCAGTGACCATCCGATCCCGTTAGTGCCTCTTACGACAAGTATGGGTTACTGAAGAAGATTTTCTAACCCAATTCTAAATATATACATTACCCTTTAATAGACTGATAGTAGCATTGAATCCTGGTCTCCGGTAAGAATGATCCGTCGAGAAATGCAGAAACAAAATGTTGCTCGGAATCACTTTCCGTAAAAGCTTTGGCCTCTGGGTCCAGTTTCCACAGAATCTCGTTGTGTGTTCGGCTAATGTTGAATTCCATGGAAAAGGGCTGAACGTCAGGTAGTCGTACCTACATCTGGAAAATCAAAGTAAAAGTGGTTATTTCATGCAAGGTAACCGTAACATCGAAAGAACCCGATCCGATCATTCAAACCAATAGATCTACTGAAAAATATATTAGACATATTTAATGGGGGTGAGATAGCATGTGCAGTGTTACAAATTCGGGCCTTTCAACTCTTCCCTCCGCCCAAACCGAAATGGTAATACTATGTTACACTAACGATTCAACTCGTAAATCAATTGTTATTTAAGCTGTAACCGTGAGGGCAATTTAAGGTTGCGCTATGATTATTTCATCCAAAGCAATGCATATCTGACAAAATGCAGCTTGATCTGAGCACTCTTTGATCCCCTGAAACACATGGAACCGTTTGAACGTCAAGAAAGGTCTGTTTTCACAGATCCGTTGCAGCAGGTCGAACATGAGTTACGTTCATACTTTCACGTGCTATAAATAAAGAATACTAAACGATGTCCCGTGTAATACCATATTTATGAAACGAGTGAATGGTTTGGTATACCAGTACCATTCACGAATTTCATAAAGATGGTAATACACGGGGCATCGTTTAATATTTTATTTATTATTCACCCAACATTAGCAAAATAATATTTTAGACTTACAGAACGAGTGCGTTATTCCGTAATAACAGGGTTCACGCGTACGAATACACTTCATTTATGATTGTCAACATTAGTCTATTTGAACTTTTTGAAAATAAACAAGGGGTATGAACAAGATACCAGTTCCGGCAGCACGCGATGTTATTACACAGTGTGTAATAACATTGTGGATTTATTAAACACTCAGTGATATCTTCAACGGATGAGTAATAAGTGTTGATTTAAGACAGTCAGCCACATCAATGGGTCTGTAAATATTCAGAGTTACAACAGAACCCGTGGTTGATAGCAAGGGAGTTAACCACGCCAATGATGACACATACATACAGGAACAACCCATGGCCATTTCACACCAAACTCCACTTTCATTCTAAGAGAGTTTTTTTTAGCAATATTCCACCAATATCACGGCGGGGTGACACCAGGAATGGAATCAACCCGGGTCTTCGGCGTCACGGGCAACGTTTTAACCACTAGGCCACCCAACCACTTATCCTTCTAAGACGAGCATTGGGTACAGGAGGCCAGGCCGTCCTTTGGGACGACCGATGTATTGTCTGGGTAGCGCACTGGTAAAAGCGTTAACTCGCCACGCAGAGTGATCGGGTTCGATCCCCCACACAATGTTTAAAGCCGATTATACGTTCACCCCGTCGCAATATCACTGACATATCGCTACAAACAGCGTAAACCGGGCTCACCAATAAACTTTGACATATCAGTAGCTTAACAACTAGTTTCTGAAATGAACATATTTTACAGAAAAAAGGTTCATAATAACAAAATAAAATATAATGAAAAGGAACCCTGAGACTTTCTTCATTTTCTGAAACTGTGGAAATCTAGACTTGCCACATATCCTAGACTTGCATGGGCTCTCTTGGATATGTTTGTTTCAGGGACTGTACGGCAGACTAACACATCAGTTATAATCCAACATCATAACATGTTGATTCGTTCCAGGCCTCGTTCAGAATATTTCCAAAAAACGATTTTATTCATGACATAATGAGCACTTACCCTTCGGAATCCTCCAGATCAAAGTCATCGAACTCCACAACAAGGCTGTAGCCATTCGGAGCGCTCACCACGATGTGGCAGTCGAGGAAGTTGCTGTAGTTGCCAGGGTAACCGGGACTGGACACAACGGTACTGTTGTCTTCACTGCTCAGGACCAGTTTGTTGTCACAATCATCGGGGGTGATTTTCGGGGGTGGAGTTTCACCTGGCACGAAAGTAACAAATATCACAAATCTTTGAAGGGCATTTTAAAGTGGAATGCATAAGAAAAGCAAGATTTATGGATGTCAACGTCAACGCCAGTATGTATGTGTGTATGTGTTTATGTATGTATGCATGTGTGTGTGTGTGTGTGTGCGTGCGTGCATGCATGTAGGTCAGTCTGTTCCCTTGATACTCCCTACCATCTCATCTGATGAATATCACAATCGAAACTTGTCATTGTTATGCAGGGCTTCGTTTGATAACGGACAATGCACTCTTAATGAAAAAGATCCAAACGGATGGGAGCAAGCAAATATACAAGGGCTCTCTCTCACGCTGGGTTAACAGTACTAGCCTATGTCGTTTAACATTGATACCCCAGTCTGACACACTACAAGCCCGCTGTGGTACCCTGCCGCTTAAGATGGATGCCCTACTCTGACACATTACTAGCCCACTGTGATACCCTGCCGCTTAACGTGGGTACCCAACTGTTACACATTACTAGTCAAGTGATACCCTGCCGCTTAACGTGGGTTCCCCACTGTTACACATTACTAGTCCACTGTGGTGTCCTGTCGTTTAACATGGGTATCCTACTCTTACACATTACTAGTCCACTGTGGTGTCCTGTCGTTTAACATGGGTATCCTACTCTTACAAACTACTAGTCCACTTTGATGTGCTGTCGTTTAACATGGGTGCCCAACTGATTACACTGACACAGACCAGTCTTTCTTTTATCAACTTTCGAGCGCATAATTAACATGGTTTGCTTAGGTGCTGCCGGATCAAGTGCTCTTTTACCCTTTTTGTGGCGCTGGTCATTTCCTTACAGATATGACTGAAGTTTATCTGTACAGCGTTGACATTAGGTATCAACCAAAGACGTGATACGTAATAAAGGGAACTTTAATAAACTGGCTTTGTCGCCAGCACGGCTCTTACAGTGACGATAGGCGAGGATCAACATCGTGTTTAACTTCATAAACATTGCGTTACGGTGGTGAATTGTTGTAATGTGAAGGACGGAACTTCTTGCCGCAGGTGAAATCAACAGTTAGAGTAGTCAGTGAGTGAGTATGGTTTTACGCCGCTGTTGGCAGTATTCCAGCAATATCCCGACGGGGGACACCAGAAATTGGCTTCACACATTGTTCCCACGTGGGGAATCGAACCCGGGTCTTCGGCGTCACGAGCGAACGCTATAACCACTAGGCTAACCCACCGCCCCCAACAGTTAGAGGAAGGGCTTTGACAAACAATGGATCTTTCTCAGTGAGTATGTAAAATACAAACCCTAAATAAGCGGTTTCCTATAACTGAGTCATATTGCATAAGGCCAAAATGCCGGGCATGTCAGATTCCTTAGTTTACCAATAACTGTGAGTGTATCAGTGGTATAGGATTAATAATACAATTGATACCAAACGTATACAATGCCATTCCAGAAGACTGGACAGACATTTATTGTTATTAGCTTTATTCATGTTGTTTGTTTTGTTATTATTCATGTTGTTTGTTTTATATAAATATGGGTTAGACGTTACACGATTGCTTTTTCACAATGTGCACAGTATATGCTTCAGATTTGATGAACTGAGGATAAACAGTACTACCTGTCAACCGATTTTATCACATTATAATATTTTTGTGAACACAACCTAACTTAAATATTATATCTAACACGTCAAAAAGTGCTGTTATTCAGCACTCAAAGAATACGTATGCGTGGACTCATGTTTTAAATCATAATTGGATCAACAGTAAACAAAAACATTCATAATACACAATTGCTGAAGGGTGTCACTGTTCAGTATCCTTGTAAACTGTCATTGAATCATATAATATAATGTCACCCGTAAAGATCTTCAGTAACCCATACTTGTGGTAAGAGGCGACTAACAGGATCGGGTGGTCAGGCTCGCTGACTTGGTCAACACATGTCATCGTATCCCAACTGCGTAGATCGATGCTCATGTTTTTGTTTATCTAGTCCAGGCTCGATTATTTACAGACCGCCACCATATAGCTGGGATATTGCTGAGTGCGGCGTTAAACAACAATCAATCAATCAATGTAATAAAATTCCAGGTTTAATTGGCAAACTCTGTATCCCCTTGCAATTTAGAACTGTAACCGTCGGTGGAATTAACCTTCAAATAGTGTTTGGAAACAAGTACATATCGGTACGTAGTGTAGAAAGGTATTGTTTGTAATCATAAAAGGTCTGTTTTAAAATGTGTACTGATTACATCAACTAGTTCGTGCTCAGCAAAATTATAGAAAGTGGACACAACCGTCCTGAACATTATTGAGATATGACCTGACGTGAACAAAAGCTAACTACAAAGGGTGCCATTAAAGCAGCACCTCGGATCCACCGAGCACATGTTATACATACAGTTGCCAACTAAGACGTCGATACGAATAATTTCCGTTATTAAACACATTGCTAGGTGGTTTTATCATTAGGTTTGCGGAGAGAAAACATGGAAAACTGCGCTCGCCCACGTAATACCAACTGCACATGTTGTATTGTGCATGCCAGTCGATAAGTTACTAGTAGATTTATACGGATTTATTGTACTGTGCATGACCGTAGATAAGTTACTAGCAGATTTATACGGATTTGATTGTTGGCTAGAGACATCGTGACTTGGATCTTCCATGGAAAAGTTCAACACCATTAATCGTTCGTTTACGAAGAACGTCGGATTTTGCTGAGCTAATAAAATTTCAACAAGCCAGTCAATTGTACACAATAATCAGTCTACGAAGCAAACCGATTTGACAGTTATAGTTGAGGGGCTGTTAATACCAAACAAGGGCCCATTTATCGAGGTAAGTGTCGCCATACCTCACCCCGATTAACACATGAATTTACACAACAGGACATAAGTTGTCTGTAAACAAAAAAGGACCCAATGCGTCTTAGATACGTTTAACATATAAGTCACTTTTCCCATCACGTGGATTACACCCACCAACAACGTCAGTATGGAACAGGGGATCGACGAAAGATAGACACTAAGGTGGGTTAGATTTGCTACTCCCATGTAACTGCCCAAATGTCAAAAGTCATCGTAGAGTGGGTGGGTGTGGCCATCAAATGATACTCTAAATGGGCAGACAAATTGGTATATAACGAATGATAACAGGCAATTTAGAATATCAAACACGCAGTAACGCAGTTTGGACACACACTCAAAACAAACAAACAAACAAAACAAAATAACAAAACAAACAACAACACCAACACAAAATTGTTAAAAAAACTAAAACCAAACAAAGTTTTGTTGTTGTCGAAGATCTATTACATGAGAAAACCAGAATGGGTCTAGTGATTACTATAGGTATACCGGAATGGGTCTAGTGATTACTATAGGTATACCGGAATGGGTCTAGTGATTACTATAGGTATGCCGGAATGGGTCTAGTGATTACTATAGGTATACCGGAATGGGTCTAGTGATTACTATAGGTATACCGGAATGCGGTCAAACGTTTGTTAGACATGCTTGGAAAAGTGTGTTATAGTCTGAAATATAAACCCATCCTCTCAAGAATGCTAAATGGCTATAATAACACAATATTCGTCGATATATCGAGTGTGTACATTTTGCATGACTGTCAAATCTCAAAAGTGTGCTAAGGGTGGCACCTGTACTCAACAATACCCACAACCGTTCCTGTTATGGACACTGTACGCATGTCAAGAAACAAAACAAGAAAGACACACGAGGCCAGCTGGAACACGTGACAGCAGAGCACATTTAGTGTCATCTTTCAGACAATCTATCACTGGCACACTGAGTGCTATCAACTGTCTACACACGTATTTAACTGGAAATAGGAACCAACAGAACGATGTTGCTGTGTACACAAACACAGGAGGCAGCATTTCGCCAGAAACATATTCGCATCATCGTATACACACATAGACATACATAAACCATGAACAGTTAAGAACATCACAAATTGCTAATTTTCTTGGTTATGGTTTGCTGTCTTTGAATGAGTGATTGGGTTTAGTTTTACGCAGCTTTTAGCATTATTCCCGAAATATCACGGCGGGGGACACCAGAAATGCGCTTCAAACATTGTACCCATGTCGGTAAGCGAAAGTTTTAACCACTGGGCTACCCTACCGCCCCTTTCTATGAACGAAGGCTATTTTGATTGATTTTGCTTGCTTATATTATGTTAATGCCGCAGTCAGCGTTATCCCAGCTTCATGGCGATTTGATGCTGTAAGCAACGCTTCACATCCGAACCATTAAGCTGCCTCCAACGACCAAGATAAATTCCAGGGCCCACTTGCAATCATAGCGCTACAGTTATTGTAAATCCTTTAGATCGCGATCTTAGGCTTCGGCTACAATCGCCATCCACTTGCATAGAGCGACTGCAGGCTACGATCATTGTAATTTACAATCGAAACTTACAATTGGACCAAAGATTGATTGTTACTAAGATTGTTTTGTGCAAGTGGGCCCTGGAGTCGTTTTCTAACCTGGGATCCTCGACAGGCAACACTTTGCCACAACACTGCCCAAGGAACCCTCAAACTGATCTACAGAATCTGACTCGGCCACTTAACGTCACTTTGTTGATGTGAATGCGACCAGATTTCGGTTTTACTCAGACCGTCATATCATGTGAATCAGGTTTGAATCACGACGGCAGCCATGTTAATCACGTGGCCAGACAACATGAACTGCACATTCTATTCAGAACTAACAGGCACGTTTCACTTTCCGCACACCAGATTAACATTCAGAGCAAATAATTTATAATCTGATGTAGGCGATAACATTAACCCACACTGCCACGAGGAATCGCGAAAGGTCTTGACAACAACTGAACACCACGAGGAACGGCAGTGTAAGCAGCGATGGAGCCATTTGCGGAACCCAGAAATAAGATGGAAATTATATATAAAACCACAAAACACAAGCCCTAAATATTAGATTGACACCTAAAAAAATGGTATACTGGCCTCGCACTGCAGAAGACCAGGGACACATGACTCGAGTATCACACACTAAACATTAGCCATACATGAACATAGATCTAGAGGTGCATTTGCCAGGATATATTTGGTCAGACAAAAACAAAAATAATATTCGAAGAAAGTATTTAATTCTTTAGTTAACTTTCTTCACGAAAAGGTCAAAAGGTAATTGACATGTAATTCTTTAAATAACATAAAAGCTTCCTTGATTAAAATATACGGTATCATATCACAAGTTAAAAATAAATGTGTAGCTATAGAATCTGTTCACCCGACGGTTGGTGTCAGGGAGGAACCTAGCGTTGAATGTGTGAAACACCACATGTTAATAAGTAAATTAACAATTAACATGCTGTAACTAGCATTCTATTTCTGTCATCCTATTTGGTGGCAATAAACGGTCACCTCTTACTAGTCCAGTAGCTGGTCAAGGAATGATCCACATTGTGTTTATTTGAGCTGACTGGCTGACTGACTGACTGACTAAATGACTGACTGACTGACTGACTGAATGAGCTGGGGCTCATATAAACACTGCAGGGACCGGCGGACGCTCGTAACACAGAAAGAACAATTTGCATTTGAAATACGTTTGCCCAACACATCTCAATTACATAAATTAAATGTTAACGAAAAGTTAACAGCATTGTGGTAATCATCCACTGGTTTCTGTATGACAAGAAAATGAATATGCCCCTCTCAAGGGCGTGGTCTAGGTATCCATACTACTTCTCCTTGACAGACATGAAACACACTGCACTGTAATTGTGGCATTATCTTGCTCAATCTCAGTGACTTAGTTAAGCTTTGAATTGAGATGATTTGCCGGCGCCGATCCACAACAGTGACATATTGTGCTTCGTGACAAAGGTTGTATTAAAGTGGTTGGCATCCTCTTTGTGGACACTTACTGTCTAATGAAGTTTAACATTTTGTCTAAATCATGAACTTGTATAGAGAAAATCTCCCCTTTTCGATTTGGGAATAAACTGTAAGATAATGGTGATATGTTCACTCACTCCTTCATGAAAATATTAAACGCTATATTGTCACTAAACACAATGCATTTGACCATTGTTCAATGGTTGTTTGTGTCACCAGGGTTTTAAGACATTCACTAATTATTGGTGTCATATCTGAGTACAAATCTGTCTCTTCAACTGATACATGTATACTAACAGCGACTATTATTCAGGCTTAACAAAACATCACCATTCAGAGGAATTTGATGAAAATCTAAATGCATTATTGTTTCACAACTTCATTCTATTATTGAGGAGAAACGCCGTAAACACGATCCACTACATGGTATCGTATGTACAAAAATCGGATCACATATCAACAATAATAAAACATACATATCTCCGGCAAATGACGGTTCCTTTGCTTACACGATCTGGGTACAGATATTTCTGTCGTCTATTTCTAACTTAGGATTGAGGTCAATGAATGGTTACACAGACAAACGTAGACTGCATTTACCATTTACCAAGTATCAGGAAGACCGTTATATCAAAGCATTTACTGACAGTGGTTAATTACTAACTAGATCAGACTGGCGAGCTATTGTAATGAGACGTCGCTCGGAGAATGAACAATTAATGAATGAGTTGGTTTTTACGCCGCTTTTAGCAATATTCCAGCATTATCACGCCGGGGGACACCGTGACGAGCGAACGCTTTAACCACTAGGCTACCCCACCGCCCCCGGAGAATGAACAAAGCAATTGGACAGAGAGACTAGCACCGAGACAAGACGCTATGAAAATCATACACGCGTACAAATGCATGTTATTTGAGAAATAACCACCCCTACCCACATTTAAGACAATCCCTGTAACTCTGGTTAACATCGGATCAAAAGGAAAAGGGACAAAAGAATGTCGCCACTGCAGTCCACATTGCCATGACTTCGATTGCAATATTATTGTGCACTGTGAATCTTTGATATGTGATAAAATAATTTCTATTCCTGCCTGATTGATTTGAAAATAGATTTGCTTGACGACGATGCTATGCTGTCATGTTGTGTCGGTGCAGATAATCATGATTTAACTGACAAAATTTATTGTGATACCTGGGAATACATCGTACTGTCATTTTGTCATTCCATATGGAACCTACAGAAACATCTCATGAAACATACATGTACTTGATATATATGTATACTGGCCACTGCTCACACAAAGTATGTTCATTGTAAATTGTAAGTATCTATCAAATACTTTGATTATATATACTACATCAATGCAAATAATGTATTGTAAATAACATATTTGCCGATGTATTATCGTCGGTTTCAACTGTGAAGGAATTAATGACATTGATTCTTTCATAGCCGCCTCTGACAACAGGTTTGGGTTGCTGACGACAGGGATCTTCACGTGCATGGAAAAACAGAAAGTTGTGAGACATGAAAGCATGCAGATGAACAACGAGCAAATTAGGTGCTTGTTCCTGCCAAGCGACGTCGGTGGGGTAGCCTAGTGGTTGGCTCGTCACTCCGAAGACCCGGGTTCGATTCCCCACATGGATACAATGTATGAAGCCCATTTCTGGTGTCCCGCTCCGTGATATTACTGGAATATTGGTAAAAGCCATGTGAAGACAACAGTGGGATTACGTCAGGGAACAGATCGATTTCTGGAACAGCGTGTATGTGCATCGTGATAGCAGCACAAAGCATACTTGCTACGGAGTGACTGACTGACATACCCGACGTCTCACATTTTGTACGAGTAGTGGGTGGAATTTATGATCACGGCGTCATGGCCATATCAGCTCATGGAAATCTGGCTAGAAATCAACGATCGGAAGCGAAGTGAGTGGGTGACTGAGTGCGTTGGGTTTACGCAGCAATATTACAGCAATATCACGGCGCGGGACACCAGAAATGGGCTACGTACATGTATCCATGTTGGGATTCGAACCTGGGTCTTCGGCGAGATTCATGAACGCTTTAACCACTGGGCCACCCTACCGAAGTTAACACACTGTTTGAGAACCCAACGGAACTTATTTATATACCAGAACTTATTCCCTTCTTTTCGTTTGCATTAGTGTTTTGTGCATGGTGTTTTAAGTCGAGCTCAGCAAAAGTCACGCACCATGATACCTTCAAATAACTTATATA
>VKKT01000687.1:48672-60191 GCA_008038995.1 Haliotis laevigata
AATCAATGATTAGTGTTTAATTGATGATTACATAATTACGCGTTGATACAACTGGGTCCTGACGTGTGAGGACGTAAACATGGAGGCGTTCTGCTACATTGCTTTCGTCATTGCAGCATACACACGACATATGCACCTTGAAATATACATTGTCGCCCACGTTCATCTTCGTGAAAGACTTTTATCCACTATGAAATCAAACATCAGTTTCCTTTTTTTCTGTATTTTCCAATATCCATGTTTAAGATCACACCACGTGGTATACAAATATCCAGATGTCCGTCACAGCCTTACCTTTGACACACAACCAAACAAAGCATCATTTTAACCAAGGTCTCTAAAATCTTTGTTCACTGCCACCTGTTACATCTGCTACTTTCCAGGGTGTTATGCTTCTATTAAATAAGGAAATAAATACGCTGCACATATACCATTTGTTTTCTTTAACAGTAAAGTTTTATCCGTAAGTTACCTTAGTACGTATTTTGCGCAAACGTTCAATTCAATTCAACGTATATTTTCAGCTTTGTCATACGCAGACTTCAAACGAAGATATTATCGAATGAATTCAGGCATGTGTCATACTGCAACAATGAGTGAGTGAGTATGGTTTTAACGCCGTTTTTAGCATTATTCCAGCAATATCACGGCGAGGGACACCGGAAATGGGTTCACACATTGTACCCATATGGGGAATCGAACCCGGGTCTTCGGCGTGACGAGCGAACGCTTAAACACTAGGCTACCCCACCGTGCCTACTGCAACAATCACATAATTAGTGAAGATTAGAGAAAGATGAACTGCCAATGGAAGTTCAAGGCTAGTTAGAAACCAGGCGCTGGTATGAATACGATTTCAAAGATCGAATTCAAATATGGGTATCAATCAACTGAATATCACTAACGCATGTTAATAAAGGGGCTGTGTATGATAAACACACCCTTGGTTAAGGAGAGCGACGTATGTTATGTCAGTATGTGTTGTCTTAACACTGAAACTATACATATGTGCAGGAAACAGAATAAGGTACATTTGTCCTTATGCCTAAAGATATAAAGTGTATCCGCACTTGATATTTAGCAGTAAGCCATGAATCTCGTATGAGGTTATTATATTGACAGGTACATGTAGCGTATATCAACTTCAGTTGCATGACCTTGCCGATGAACCACACCCTCAGTAATGAGTTTGTTTGGCGAGCATATATAATATATTGACCACCGATACCTTGATTCGCTGGTCATCATATTAACGTATTAGCAGGGGATATATACTGAGCAAAATTATAAACTTGACAGTTGAAACCCACAATGGGCATTATTATGAAAATAGATGTGTATTGTCCTGCTGTTGTCCGGGTAATAAATATATACACATAGACAAAAGTATCGCAACACCTATTTTGTGTGTGTGATTATTTTTACTTTTTGCAGTTAAAACAAATATCAAGTTTCTGTGAAATCTTCTTACAGCTTGATAAATCAATTAATTCTATCGTTGATAAGCAAATATTGAGAATCCTTACCTGACAACTGTTAAATGGCTCGTTATTCGTATGAGGAATGCTGTCATGTCATCGAAGGCTACTGCAAGAGATGTTAGTAGTCATCCATCGACTAAGCCGATTGGCCAGAAAACATCATGTAACTAATGTTGCTAAGGTAGACCACGAATGACCAACTCATTGGCAGGATACAGCCTTTCTCATAGTCACAAGACGTCATTAGTTCATGTCAAGTGACGTTAAAACAAAGTGGCTTCCTCAGCGTCGTTTGTCCAACAGAACGGTCAGAAATCGCATCAAATCGGAGCCAGACGACATATCAGACGTCCGTTGTTATCCCCAGGACATAATACAGCAATGCTAGCTGGGTGTCAAGCTCGACGTCACTGGAATTTGACGTCTTGGGGGAGAGTCCACTGGTCGGACGAGTCGATTATTTGTTCATGACTGATGGCGTTCATTGATGATGTGGTGCCTCTGAAATGACTGTAAACTTGACCTTGTGACGATCAGACAAAATTCTGAATGGACAACGGTATATCACTGACATCCCTGGGTTTTACAACATTTCGATGTCCCTCCCCTGAACACAAGGCACGTCTTCATCAACGACAATGCTTGGCCATACCGTGCACGTGCCGTTGATGATATCTTACGTTAAGAGGCCGTGGCAACTATACCATAGATCGTCTGGGGGTATAAATCCCATAGAGCATGTTTGAGACATAATGAGTTCTAGAGCATGTTCCAGTTCTAGGTATTGGAACAAGACATCTTTAAACGCCCGATACTGTTGATAAGGAGGAGGGTAACCAGATGTTGACACTGTGCTCGGTGATGGGTACGTCTGTGATTTCTCGAGGATTCTATGCCAGAATCTTGAAACTGACCGTGCTTTTTTTATTCGACCATAGTTATGATCACTTCAAAATGAGTCAAATGTTTGCCATGTTTGCATCTCTGAAAAGATTTTTCATTTAATTGTTCAAAGAGGGCCAATTTGGGTAGACTGCTACGGTTAATGGTAACATGCTGACACTGTGTAAAATACGGAACAATTATAGAAAAAATAATTCACACTGATAAAACTGTTGGAGAAGATGTCAGTAGCTCGAGTGACCTCACAGGGCGGCCGACTACACAACGTCTCCTTATGGACAGGGTAACCAATGGGAACAGTTCCTTCATCAGCTGTCGCACCCGTCTTCCCACCTCATCGCAATGTGTTCGGGGACCTGGAAGACCAGTCCAAGGAGCGTAGCGTTGTGAACTGTCAGTCCAGGGCCAAGCGGCTGCATGGATGGTAAAACATGATCCCAATTCTGTCTATCAGTAAGATTCCCCCTGACGACAAACCATTAGGATGAACCGCTGGTCCCCAAACCATGACTCCAATACGGTCAACCTCGCGAACACAACACTGCATATAACGCTCCCCTCTTCCCGCGACAATCTCGTACACTTTCTTCGGCAAAGCGGACTCGTCTCTGAAGACAATCTTGTTACACTGCCTCAAGTTCAATCGGGCAAGTCTGCGGACCCACTGTAAACGATGAACACACAAAATATATAGATCTTCAGTGTGGTCATCTAGATACGTGCACAGTCGATTCTCGGTGGTCTGTGCCGACACTCTGAACAACTGTCATTAGGCAATCAGTTTTGATGATTATTTATTCAAGAGTGTACTTACTTCTTATAAGGGCAAGCAACCTTGGTTCTGTCAAACTAAGCCATCGAATAATTTCTGCGAACTGTTACGAGGGAGTACCTGTGGAGCCTTCGGCCTTTAAACATATGGCGAGCGCTTACTGCAGTTCTCACATAATTGCCTTTTTGAGAATTTTGTTCAAATTGCTACTTCTACTTTATCTCAGGGTATTGGCGTTTAAAAATATGTTTCGACATATCCGTTCAGCTGTCTAACACGTCAAGCAATAATACGTGGAACAATGACTTTGCAATTATGAAACCTACCGCACTGTAAAGAAAAGGTCGAACACTGTACAGGCCGACAGTTCATTGGATTGTGATGAAATAATACTTTTTTATGTTTGTTGCTAGGTAACGGGCAGTTCGAACAGGTTTTAACAACAACCATTGCGCAAACTAGTTGATAATATCCTGTCTCCGGTCGTAATCTGAAATGTCAAGTAAATGTAAAACAAATCGTGTGTGTGCTTACTTAAGGAAATCAAATATGGCAAATGCCGATGTTCATTTTGTGTGTTAGTATGAAAGACGACGTGAAATTGAAAGCATCTTTCCTATATCTTCCTACATATATTACTAAATGTGCATTGTAATCAAAACAAGAGAATAACAAATCTATAACATTCAGACTGATTGCATTAAGCATAAAAGACAAAGTAATTGTGAAAATTACATGAATGGTTTACTGAAAATACGTGCCAACTCCGGGTGTCCTCAAAAAGAAAAAAACATGTCCAGCCCTACCGGTAGCACCCGCTATGCTCACACTGAGTGAGTTTAGTTTTACGCCGGTTTTAGCAATATTCCAGCTACATCACCGCGGAGGACACCAGAAATGGGCTTCACACGTTGTACCCATAATGACATTGGTCTTCCGCGTGACAAGCGAACGCTTTAACCACTAGGCTACCCTAACGCCCCTATTCTTCCAGTTTGCATTAAAATTGTAAATGTTTGTTGCCTAAGGCCACACAGCAGTAATCCATTTCAGACATGTCACTTCCATTGCCCCAGCTGTAACAGATTGAATATACATCTTATAATATTGTATTTCTTATCTACTTCATGGCTAGTCAACCATTTCTGGGATAACGATAATGGCATTTATGTATTTCATTGTAGAAGCCAGGAACGTGGTATGATTTCACAAGACAGCACCTGGACCAAAATATACATATACTTTGTTATGAGACTTACGTTAGTCTGGTATAAGTATCTCGACTGAATTTGTATATTGTCATCAGCCTCTGGTTAAGAGATTTGTGATATCATCTCATGTCATCCACAATGCCCTATTGATGCATCGCCTCCATTTTTGTCCTATTTACGAAAGTTGAAGTACCATGGATGGCTGCAATATCACAGCAGGGGACACCAGGAATGGACTTCACACATTGTAGCCTGACGGGCGAACACTAGGCTACCAGAGTTCTGTTGTGAAACATGATATGCTTTATGGCACTTGATTACAGTTAGATGCATTACACACATTAATCAAATCTCGACACGGCTGCCTTGCCTCCTATTTGCTACCACGAATTTACCACGATTGAAGTACTATGAAGTGCTGTAGGAAACCCCGGACTTTTCAGGTATTGCTCATTAATATGTAGATCGATTGTCTCCCCCTTCTCAGCGATAAAGTAGATGGAGCAGTTAGCATCATCCGGGTACAAAAGAAATGTATTCGATGTTACTGGTAACTGCCAAGGAGGGCAAAAAAGGCAAGATACTATAGATGAAGAGTGATATAATACTGAACAGAGAGACAATACTGAACAGAGAGACAATACTGTTTGACTTCATCCTTGCTTGAAAACGGTAAACATATCATCAAAATGGAATAAAGAAGTTGTCATAATTTAAAGTACCTTGCCTTCACTGTTACCAGATTTCAAAATAGCAATCACACAGCGGAAGTAAGGATTGATGTCTTTCCTAAAACGTACCTGAAGTTAGAAAATCTTACCTTTCAGTGAGAGAGTCTGATACACTGCTTTGAATCCGTCGCTGTTAAGCTTGTTGTCACTGACGAATAGAATCTTAAGGAAGTTAGTTGCCAGGAATCGTAAGTCTTTTAATCGTTCCCGTGACCAGTTTCCACAGAACGGACCCCGGATTTCATTGTTAAAGTATACCTCCATCATATCAAAACACTTGGAGGAGTAAGGACTTTCCAGTTCCACGTGCTGAAACTGGAAAACACATTCGGGTGGAATTGGATATACACATCGGATGTCGATTACGTCACTGGCTTGCCACGATTATACACTGTTAGTGTCAATGGGTGTTCAATAATAATCATGTGGATTTTAACTCATCCTTTTGCATATATACGAGACTAAATTAAAGTTAAAATATGCTTACATTCCTTTCTATTTCACGACGGAGGACAACATACATGTACATGGGTTTTACACCCCTCCCCGTACACATCTCAACCACACAACAATATCTTTAGAATAATCTTGATATGCAGTTGTACATGGAGCTAGATCCATGCAAAGACTAATCGAGTGTTCACTTCAAAAAACACCTGCAACACATGTTATTGTACAAGTGAGTGAGTGAGTTTAGTTTTTCGCCGCACTCAGCAATATTCCTGCTATATATGGCGGCGATCTGTAAATAATTGAGTCTGAACAAGACAATCCAGTGATTAACAGCATGAGCATCGATCTACGCAATTGGGAACCGACGACATGTGTCAACCAAGTCAGCAGCCTGACCACCCGTTAGTCGCCTCTTACAACAAGCAGAGGTTGCTAAAGATCAATTCTAACCTGAATCTTCAAGGGTTGTAATTGTACAAAACCTCATCTTTGTCACTGATGCTTCAGATATGAAAGTGTTAATTACTTGGGAAAGAGGTGTATGAATCTCTATAGAATCTTGGAAAAAAAGTAAATGTGTAATGAAATGACAATGAACTAGTAGTGCGTTTATGAAAAGTGACGCCAACAAACAACCATGTGTCTTGACCAGGGTATAGGACATTTCCCTGCAATGCGAATTGAGGCACCTTCGACCATTTGCCAACTCCCTTGCTGTTTAATACATTACCAGAGATGCCAACCCTAATTTAGCACAATTAGTATCTTGGCCAAAAACCTATGCAAAAATTAGCATTTGGGGGCAAAACCTTTTCAAAGAATTTTCATATTTAATAAAGAATCGATAGATATTCTTAGGACTTGTTATTAACATTGTATTCAATTACATCAGTAGTAAGTATACGCATATAGCTTGATACTGACTAAAATGTAGTTGCAATTTATTGTGTATGGTACACATGCTATTTGATAATTTAATTATTAATGATGTATTCTTTTTAAAAAATCGTATATTTTACTGCCATCGTAGTCACGTATTTGTTGTTTTTTCGTAACGAATACGATAGAATCGTATGGGTTGGCATCTCAGCATTATACGTAGGAACCACAATATGTCGATGGTGGATAAAGCGCAGAGCAGGCGAAATGCAAGAATCGATTTGGCTACGATTACGAAACTTACAATAATAGGCAATTAAATACATCAAAGGAAGTATGTTAGATTATAATGAAATAATGTGATCGCTGGATGTCCTCTGAGTATACCACTACGTACATAAATGATAACAATGGGGCCTGTTGTGAGTGAGTTTACTTTCAAGCCGTCTTTAGCGATATTGTACCTATGGCGTGCGAACACCTGAACCAATAGTCTAACGCATCTCCCGCTTCTGTTGTTAAACACGACATGCTTTATGGTACATTATTACATTTACATACATTACACACATAATTCAAACCTGGAACTTAGCTCGACAACGCTGCCTAGCCTCCTATTTGCTACCGCGGATTTACGAACGTCGAACTACTATGAAGCGCTGTAGGAAAGCTCGGCATTGGGCACTAACCTGTAGATCGATTGTCTCCCCCTTCTCAACGATAATGTAGATGGAGCAGTTAGCATTATCCGGGTACATTGATGGAAATGATGGAGACGTCACCTGCCCTGCATCTTTGGTGATGTAGCTGAGGCATCCTGTGTGGAAGGGGCAGAAAATGTGGTTAAGAAACAGCGGTGCAGGCTAACAAAGCAGGCGCGTAGCAAGCCAATTGTTTCGTGTAAGCCCGACAGGTTGCAAAGCTTTATATTTAGATAGTATTGAGAGCTTGCCCAACCTTTTTAGCAACAATTACGTGTAAGCCCGGGCTTTTTTAATAATGGTAGCTTCGCCCCTGCAAAGGTATTTTTCAAAATTAACAATTTCATATGGCACCATTACGGACCCGGGACCATAGCGAGTGTATATGTTCACACCTCGAGAATATACTACGTAGTACATATAATGTAAGAATCTAATCTGGAGCTCCTTTCACGAAGCAACCTTTACTAAGGTTAACCTTAACTCCGATTCTTTAACATGGCACTAATGTTACCTTAGTTACTTACGATCAGCTTAGTGTTGTGAAAGAAGACCCTGGTACTTAACGGTCGAAGTCACAAACGACAAAGCTGTTCAAATGCACCATATCAACACTGTAAGATCTGATCAGAGATTAATCGACATGTAGTGCTTTCCTGCACGTAGGCCACCACACTATTTATGTTCTACGTATTATACCACTCAAAATAAAGGACTATCCGATTATTTCTTGTTACTATAGTAACAGGAGAGAATCAGACAGTCCTGACATATTTGTGGCAGTATATGTTTAAGATGTATTCCCAGTAACAACTATGACAGTTGAGAATCTGTTAGTTCTGATTAATGCAAATGGTTTTGTTATTCCAGCATAGTCTGATCAAGAAAAGTATTCGAGTGATAACATAAAAAGCAGTTACACAGGAATGTGAAGTTTGATTCAAACAGCAATAATAATCTTTAGAGCGCTGCGCCCATCAGATGCTCTTCCACGCACAACCCGCTCAATGCGACAACAACAATATCAAAAGTCGCGTGACACTCTGACCTATAAACTCACTTTACACTACATAATGAATTTGTTCTGATATCTTTTGTTCTTTATAAACGGAGCCGCCGATCCAAAAATCGAACACTGCTAAAATATGTCTATAAAAGTTTGAACCAGATACACAAAGTATCATTATATGAAATTCTTCAGAGGCATTTAGAAGTTGGTGTAGTAATACAAGACAAATCGTACGGATAACAACGTGTTGATTTATTTTTCACGTTTCTGGGCTAGTTCTTGTCCCTTCTTATCATTATCCACCTGAAGAAGGGGCAAGAACTAGTCCAGGAACGTTATAAATCAAGAAATTGTTATCCATAAGATTTGTCTAGTATTATAAATTAATTGGTGTTCAGTTTTGGTTTTAGTTTCCGTTTTTACGTGAGTGAGTGAGTGAGCTGGGCGTAACGCCGGTATGAGTTGTACTCCAGCTATACCAAACTGAACTATATGTCCACTCCGGCCGCGTTCTGCGGCATTAGAGGTACGAGTATACATCATTATGTTCAACTAAAATACACGTATGAAACAAAGACTTAGTGGTCATATATACGTATCGCTTGGTTGCAAGAATAAACTGTCTGTACATACACTGAACCAGTCAAATGAACAGTGTTACACTCTAAGATATTTGTTATCTTTGGTGGGGGTGTTGCAAAATATTGGTTCCTTGTTTGTTAGAATGCAAAATCTGGTTCATTTTCTGCAACATCGGGTTTCTACAGAAATAGGTGTTGACATATTTTTCCTTTCTCGGGCCAAGGTAGAGCAAATAAACAAAAAGTGAAATCCATCTCCAATGCATTACAGAGAGTACATAATCTTTCATTTGGGGGCGTTTTGATCGATCGTCCTGTTCAACTCGTAGATAATGGTTTGAAGTTCTGAAATTAAGTAAAGCCCTCCGAGTATTAATACGTAATAAATTCTGATAGGTTTCATATTTCAGTTTCAGAATTTTACATTTTTTATAAATAGCTCCTCTTGGAGATTTTTCTGTGTTTGATATCTAGGGCTGTAGATTGATTTCTTTCAGTCTGTTCACAAGAAGTATACAGACCAGCGTGTCTCGTAAATGTGGGAGGAATACCCGAACTAATGGCGGTCTCACACCTTTACCATTTTGGTTAAACACACAATCACGGGAACAGTACTGACAAACTAAGAGTCATCATCGCGACGAACCGACAAACTATTTTTATTTAATATCGATACTCATATACCTGTGCATAAAGTCGGCAATTGTAAATATTGTTTTCTATGAATCCAGCACTACTCCGATAATCTGAAGCAGCTTCAAATAGTTTAAATGTCAACAAATGCATCATATACTTGCTACTGTTTAAGAAGAAGGCATCCCCAGGCTGATATACATTGAGAAGCATCATGTTACACAATGTACAGTTTGCAAGCTTTGCACTATGCAAGAATACCTACAAATACATTGAACAGATATGTCCTGGGTATGAAATTACCTTCTTTCTATTTTCTATTGATTGGGGAAAGACACAAAATGTCATTATCACAGAGAGAACATCTATAAATGTCCATGTCAATAATCTGAAACATTATGACTTTGCTGCTGATTCAGTAAGAAATCGTTCTACTTCTAATGGAACTGGATCATAACGAGATCTCGGAGAGGGTATGTTGATCCATTTATTCCTGATGGCATATATCCCTAAGTCGTTTTGGAAAGTTAAAGAACTGACTACAATGATAAAACTGCGTAGATGGAGACATAAACATAATAACGTGCACACGCACGTTGTGAAAATACTTGGTTACGGCCAGTGTGGATCAGCGTTTATGTTTCACGCAAAGTGAGTGAGTATGGTTTTATGGCCCTTTTAGCAATGCCAGCAACATCACGGCGGGGGACAATAGAAATGGGCTTCACACATGTATCCATGTGGGGAATCGAAATCTGGATTCGGTGAGATGAGGTGAAATGAGGTTTAACGTCGCACTTAAGAATATTTCGCTTATATGGCGACGTGCATGCGAGTGTATGTACTAGCCCAGACTTAGGCTGGTTTTATAGTGCCAGCTCACTGAGATACCACGCCGCAGGTAAGCATGAATATCAGACACAGTATACTGACTCCGGGCCGATTGGTCCTTGCTGTACCCATTCATGCCGAGCGCCAGGCCGGGACCAACAAGTACCATATTCTAATGTCTTTTGGTATGACGCGGCCGGGGATCGAACCCGCGACCTTCAGTCATAAACGCAAACACATATGAAGGTCATTTCTTGTATATTAATACATCTACAATAATAATTTTACAGCTAGTTATTTAAGCATCAACACACAAACGAAGACATTACCAAATGATATATGATGCAATATTAGGCAGCGAGTCTATATCAACTAATTAGAAACATTTGTTTGCTGGTGGGCGTCCCGTGTTTTCGGCTCATGGACGAATAGATATTAATTCTTATTTAAACATCCAGTTATTGCAAATAATCAACCCGAACAAATTTCAAAGAAAACATCAAATTTCCCTTTTCATTTAAGTTTTGTTCAAAGTTGTCACATCATATATGAAGAAGACCATTACGCAATTTCTAAGTGTGTACAAAATCGTTCTTTACTTCAACTTTTCAATACTTATTTCCACCTGTCTCTTTATGATTGTATACCGAAATTCTGAAGCTGAAATTGCTCGCAACGTAACATGAACCAACTAACCTTTACGAGAATCTATATAAGAAACTTGGAAACACAAATGGCTTTCTGAGAATTGATTTATTGACGAACACAATTAATGTCCCTATACTATCGACTGTGTTCCGAAAATTACGTGTGAATATATTATAGCAATTACGTCCTTATATATTGAATTTGTCTTCAGAAAATGTTACAACATCAAGTTATGTATGCGTTCGATATACTTCATGCCATAGCATAGAATAATAATGATGGAAAGTTCCTATCCTGTAATTGTATGCGATATTGTAGGCTGAAAATCTAACATGGCATTGTGTGGTCTGTTTTCTCAAACAAAAGTTATTGAGGAACATGAGAAAATTGTTCAATAAAGTGAGTGAGTTTAGTTTTACACCGCTTTTAGCAATATTCCACTAATATCACGACAGAGGACACCAGAAATGGGCTTCACACATTGTATCCATGTGGGGGAATCGCACCAGGGTCACCGACGTGACGAGCGAACCTTTAACCACTGGACTATCCTACCTTTGGAATAGAGCTTGTCAGATGGTAGCCGTATAGTGAGGTGACGTGAAATTCGGTTTATGTCGTTCAGGAGAATACTTTGCTCATATGACGACGTGCATGCATGTGTATGTGTGTGTGCGGCTGCTTAT
>VKKT01000688.1:215943-233315 GCA_008038995.1 Haliotis laevigata
TTATGTGGCAATTTTGTACAATGATAAAATTTGCAATTCATCGGTCCGTTTCTGACTCAGACTGTACCAAAAGGCACCAATTCATCACCAGATCTATCTATGTAAGAAGTTTGGTAAAGAAATATTGAACGGTTTTAAAGTTCTGCTCCGGAAAAGAGCACCAACACCAATTTCAGTCAAAGTCAAACTTGATGCCATGGAAACGCAAATAATATTATAATCAGAAATCCAAAACGACCAAAAGGCACCAGTTCACCACCAGACCTATCTATGTGCCAAGTTTGGTGTAGAAATATTAAACGGTTTAAAAGTTCTGCTCCGGAAAAGACATATGTGCACGGACGGAGTGTATTTTAAAACTCGTTGTGGGGGATAAAAATGTATCTTATCGGCATGTGGGGGATATCATATTTTTGAATGATGTTATTAAGATTAGTCTTGGCTAAAAATCGAAAATCGAGGGAAATCCTGACTCTGTTTTGATGAATGAAAAGACTATTAGCTTCATGAACAATTTAAGTGATATTCAAAATTATTTTGACAAGTTACAGATGGATGTGTCTTATGTGAAAGCTCCAGTTGAAGCAATTGACCATTAAGTGTCAAAACATGGTTTTGATTATAAAATCAGTTGCAAACGATTGACTAAAAATGACCAGACATATGAAATACTTGTGAAACAGAGTTTGCTGGAAGACATTTATGACAAGAAAACATATTCAATATTTTATGTGCCGAATTCCTGAAACTCTAGGAAGTCTACAGATTAGCGATTGTTTCCAGTATAATCAATTAAATTCTCAGTACAACACATTAGCAGTATCCTCTTTAAATGTTACATAATATTTCCTGTCTCTAAATAAATGGAAAAAATAATCTTTCACCTGTTTATAGCATCATACCCACTTCCCAACAGATGATCAATGTTTTTACTATGATATCCTAATAGAGGGGCTGTGCTATGTTCCAGATCTGTCCTGTAAGGGGCAAGTTAACAGACATCCCATCCAGATTCAAAAAGTAACATGCACTTCTTGGTAGACAGGCAAGTGCATTAAATAAAGACATGATTGAATTTAGACGTGTATCAGTATTATAGGGAAAGATATGTCATCAAAATGAAGGCCCCCCAGGACCTGAGATGGTATTGGAGAAGACAGGATAATTTCAAATTTCTACCCTTTCACAGCCAGGAGAATAAATCCAAATTAGGGTAAGTAACTTTACAGTGTTATGATATTGATGTGGATTTATATTGATACTCCCAAGAACCTGTTGATTACTATTGCTGGCGTAAGATGCACACATCACACATTTAGTATTTAAAGTCTCTGTCAAATTCTGGAGTGCTGGAGAGTCTCTAAACTATGTGTACCCAAATCTACATGGTTGAACATATATATATTGGATACTTGTCTATATGGTTGTCAAACTTAACATCCTTCAGGGGAAGGGTGGCAGACTCCATCTTTCATATAAATACTAGGCACATAAGTCTCTTCTTTGAAGGTTCTTGGTAATCTCAAGTAGTCAGCAATCCAAGTGTGTAAGATTGGTTCCACGAAAAAAACTATTCCAGAGTTGATACCCCTGATGTAGAAATGAGGCATCCTGAAGTGGCCAATGCTGTGATGAGGATGTCAATGAGCTGAACTCAGTACAGAAGATAAAGATTGAGAATTTTAAGATGAATGTCTAAAGAAAGTTCCACTCTTCAGGGAAGGGGGTTCACAAAAATGCCTGATTTATGCTTTCATTGATCATTCAAGTGGTTGATCCCTCTGAAGTTCTGGGAATCCTGAGAAAGATTCCTTCGGCTGAGGTCTTATCCCACCGTGAGTTCATAATCTGAAAGTTGACCCATCCAATCTTTTATCTACATAAACATAACTGATCATGTTTAATAATTCCCAATCTGACTGTTGATCCGCTTGAACAGTGGCATGATTGTCAGAGCTTGTTGATGATTACCCACTGAAGGAACTTATAATGACTCTGGTAGATACAGTGAGCAGAAAGGCCCAAACAGTTTGATTGTCTGTCTATGTCCAATCACATTTGCAGCCTCAAAGTTCATCATGAGCAGTGGATTCCAGCATTCCTTCTGACAACATGTGTCATATCGATGATGAGTCCATAATAAGGCTTGGATCTCTCAAAGTTCATCATGAGCAGTGGATTCCAGCATTCCTTCTGACAACATGTGTCATCTCGATGATAAGTCCATAATAAGTTATGAATTCCAGCATTCCTTCTGACAACATGTGTCATCTCGATGATAAGTCCATAATAAGGCTTGGATCTCTCAAAGTTCATCATGAGCAGTGGATTCCAGCATTCCTTCTGACAACATGTGTCATCTCGATGATAAGTCCATAATAAGTTATGAATTCCAGCATTCCTTCTGACAACATGTGTCATATTGTTGATGGGTCCATAATAAGGCTTGGATCTCTCAAAGTTCATCATGGGCAGTGGATTCCAGCATTCCTTCTGACAACATGTGTCATCTCGATGATGAGTCCATAATAAGGCTTGGATCTCTCAAAGTTCATCATGAGCAGTGGATTCCAGCATTCCTTCTGACAACATGTGTCATCTCGATGATAAGTCCATAATAAGTTATGAATTCCAGCATTCCTTCTGACAACATGTGTCATCTCGATGATGAGTCCATAATAAGGCTTGTTTCTCTGAATGTTGTCTTGAGGCTCCAGTTTAAAGGTTTGCTAAGCATGGTTGCTTACAAAACTGAAATGGGCATTCCTACTGGGAATACACTATACACAGTCTACTTCCAATAGCAGAATGAACAAACATTAATATTACACAAACTAGATGATGGAAAGCATATTTTCAATGAAAACAATGAGGGGTGGGCAGTAGAGCATCAAACAGAATGCTTCTAAGATATGCGGAACAAGTTATACCCTTGGCCTCGGAAGAGGAAATCTTAAAAACAGGACATCTTCACTCACATGTGGCAGGAAAGAGAATGAAGCTGGATAGCTGATAGTCACATGATCAACAGGCAACTGTGCATGCTTTCCATGAGCTACCTGTGACTGGCTACAATAGATACAGCTGGGGTATGTTTGGGCAAGGCTGAAAACTTTGTTCCAGGCCTTTTCCACTCCATGGTCTAAAGAACAAGAGAATGTGAAATGGGAAAGTTAAAAAAAACAAATCAGGTGTTCACATGAGTGTCACTCCTTGGTCACAAGTTACAACGGTGTTCACGAAGGCCATGGCAGAGTTTGATAACAAAGAGCAATCAATTAACATATTATCTGCTAATAATTCGAATTATACACATTGTTTTTACACAGGCACTTCATGCCAAGATAAGGGTGTATTCCAACCTACATAATAAACTTACTTTTAACCAATCCACAGCACAAGATAACAGTGATTAGTAATCATAGTTAATCCTTTCACCAATGTTTTTTGCTACTCAAATGACCATTTCTGTCCTGCTGTGCTGTAACATGCATATAACATACTATGTAATTCATTCTTCATATCAGGCCTGGATTTATAAGCCAGTCTTAGACTAAAAAATAACATCAGCTGCTGTACTGGACTTTTGCCGGCTGAGCAGTGTAGGACACCTTCTGTTTCCAGGAGCTTTGTTATTGTCATTGCTTCCCAACATGTGCAGTGAATCTGACATTATGTAAAAATAACATGACATTTTTAATGACACCAAGAGACTCAAATATCTAACAAATTTACATATAGAGCCATAGTGAGTGAATGAGTGAGTTTAGTTTTACGCCACACTCAGCAATCTTCCAGATATATGGCGGCGGTCTGTAAATAATCAAGTCTGGACCAGACAATCTGGTGATTAACAGCATGAGCATCGATCTGCACAATTGGGAATCGATGACATGTGTCAACCAAGTCAGCGAACCTGACCATCCGATCCCCATAGAGCCACAGAATCCATCCCATTGTAGACAAACTTTATTGATAACAACATCTTTATTTTATGGTGCAATGTTTTGATACAGATTCTTGTATGGTTGTCAAGCAGGAAAAGTCTCTCTCCCCCTCAAGACAAAGTGAGTCCTAATTAGATTCTAAAGTTTTAGGAAATACTTTTAGGAAATATTGCCTATATTCATAAATAGAATTCTCAGAAACAACAGAGAGTATACCTTTCAGTCATTTCATTTGTGAACCACTCTTTTCCAATGATAATATCAAACTTGGAAACAAAACAGTTAAGTGTAAGCATTGCGTGGCCTTTGGTATATCACACATTGGTGACCTTATTGATGGCAAATTTATTGACTTTAAAGAACTTTGTACACTTTGTTCATCACATTCCTAACATGAATATTCATGATATTGCGTACACAAGGCTTTCCCTTTCAGCCAATGTCACATATAAAGTGTTTTGATGCAACTGGAAAACACAAATTGTGATGATGGTTATCAACTTTGTGAAAACACATAAATTTACATAACTGATTTATTCTTTTCTCTCTGAGATAAAACCCATTTACTGCTGAGCTAAAGAAACACGTTTTGGATATGATGGTACTGATTTACCTGAATGATGCATTCCATGAGGTACTCCTGAGCAATAGGATCACGGCAGTTGACTATTTGCTCCAGAACTCCTGGCAACACATGCTAAAATGACAACAATGTACAAATACACAAAGTGACTAGATTAAAAATTAAAACAACTCTGCATCTCAAATCAATTATGGACAAATAATGGCAGCAATGATTAAAGTCAGGCTGCAAGTTGAAATTGTGAGTGAGTGAGTGAGTTTTAGGCCACACTCAGCAACATTCCAGCAATATGGTGGCGGTCTGTAAATAATCGAGTCTGGACCAGACCAGCCAGTGATCAACAGTATTAGCATCGACCTGCGCAATTGGGATAGGATGACATGTATCAACCAAGTCACCGAGCTTGACCATCCAATCCTGTTAGTTGCCTCTTACGACAAGCATGGGTTACTGGAGATCAATTCTATCACAAATTTTCACAGGGTCAGTTGAAAATATAAAAGTCAGGTGAGCTAAACAGGTACTGGATCACTTAGCACAAACTTTATAAACATCAAATATATTTCATATTCATACTTACCTTCCATTTATATATGGCATTCCTTTCTTTTTTATGCCATGAACATCAAATTTCCAGATCCAGATCTGAGCACCACACATGTGGAATGTCTTTTGAAGATGGCATTGACAGAAGATGTTTATCAAAGTTTGTATCTTGAAATTTGTCAAATTACAAGTAAACCACTGATATTAACATAAATGAAATAACAATGTAACATCTGATAATTGAATTAGTAGCAAACCTTTTTGTATTTTTCAACATGAATACACTCCAGCTGACTGAGGCGAACCAAGTTTGTTCCCACAAGGATACGAAGCTCCCTTCTTTCCTGTTCCCGACGCTCCCGGTCGCGAGAATGGCCCTGGTGTTGCATTCGAACCCACAGTTTGTTCATCTCAGCAAAGTTGAGCAAGATAAAGTCAATAGAATCATCAACAGTTCCACTTTCATGCTCTCCAGAACTGCAAAACATCAAAACAAAATCATTTTAAGTTGCTTTGTAAACATTCATCACAACGTCCTGTAACTGATCTGAATATCAGCATTATCAGTATAAAATTGTAACGGTAGAAAAAACAACACATGGCTATGATATCAACAGTTTCAAATTATCAACATACAACCAACAACAAAAGATTGTCATTGTTGTTATATATGTTTTGTGTTGTTGACAAAACCAACAGCAGCAACACAATGGAGCTAACAATAACCCTTTTACTTGTTAACCACCAGTATCATGAAAGAACCATCTATCATAGCCAACAAGTTCAAACAAACAATTTACACTCAAGATTTCTGACTAGTCACCGAATGACACTAAGTAGTAGAGTGGCAAGTGTCTAATTAAACATACCTTGCGTCCTCCTCTGTGTCAGGCAAAACGTTTTTGGTACACTGCAGTAGATAGTTACGCAGAAAAAGTCCTCTCAGTGGATGCTGCACACCACGACACATTTCTACAAGATCTTTTAAAATGTCACGTCTAGATAGTTCATTTGCTTTGATATACACCACCCCAACAGTTATCAGCAGGTACCTGAAAATTGAAAGAAAAATGACATAATGTATTTTTATATAAAGAGAAAGATGAATGGTTTTTATTGCCAGTCAGCAACTGAACCCTGATCAAATCATCTGAAGTCTTCGTAATTCATATGACTTTTTAACAGTCTCTATACTGACTAAGTGGTTGATGACAACATGTTTCAACGGTTCACTTTTTAAAAGTTCAGTATCTAATCCTGATGCCCTCGCACTTCAAACATTGGAGCCCCTAGTAATCTGTGATGTGGGAATCCATCATGTCAGATAGGATAAGTATATAAACATACAATTTATAGTTAAAATTTCCAAATTTTTAAACTTGTCTTATCTCACGGTATGTATTATCTGGTTGGACAGTGGGCCGCACATTACCCTGTGTCAGATATAAACAACCTTGAGGTTGGATTACACAAGGAGGCCTAGAGAAAGCACCAACTCGTGATGGGTTGCTTCTTATTGATAAACCCCTTGGCTTACACGGCACAAAAACAAACAAAAAAAGTGGGCGGTCTCGAATTAATGTGGTTTTCAGCCACAACTTTTGTCAAAGCAACAGGATGCAGTTTGGCAAGTAGACCCCGCTTCCCCACGATTTCTTAGAAAACCCAAGTGAATTAAAGTCTAAGACCTTAATCTGGACAGCCCCTGCTTCCAAACCATCCCCCACAGACTGACTGACTGACTGACTGAGTTTGGTTTTACGCCGCTTTTAGCAATATTCCAGCAACATCACGGCGGGGACACCAGAAATAGGCTTCACACATTGTGCCCATGTGGGGATTCGAACCAACGCTTTAACCATTAGGCTACCCCACCGCCCCTCCCCCACAGACACACTGGAAGGCAGTGAAAGGGAAAACAGCCCGGTGTTCTCCTTGTTTAATGTTCAGTACCAATCAATTGTCCAAAGATGAGAAAGGAACTTAAGAGCGGAACGCTTCGAATATGTTATAGGTTATCGAATATCAACACTTCGCTGATGTAATTTCTCAGAGGGTAGAGGTCAACAAGTTGAATGTCAACCACCACTGCACAAGTACTGGCCTCAGTCTATCGAGTCATGGGTGTGACAGTACTAACATGAACCAGTTAAGCCAGGTGAGGCGATCGGTGCCCAGATAAATAAAACCAAACAAGAAAAGATCAGATCAATATCTTTTATTGATATAAAAGTAGCAAGACCTAAGCGAAGGTAGGACTGCTCCTTCATCTGAGGTTACGGGCCGACAACAGCTGGACCAATGGACTCAACTGGTGAAGACCCTCCACATCACTGACAGACAGATCTGGGAGATAGTGGGAGGCGAAGACCATGTCCAATTACCAGAAACAACCCTCCATGATGGCGTTAAGGGAACAACTGCTGTGAAGCGCTATCGTGGAAGCCAAGGCTCTTGTCTCATGAGGGTTGGCTGTAGAACTCATCCAAAATGCCAGGGTGGTACGTGAGGCTTCTGCAGATGAGGCTGTAGACAGAGTGATGAAGAGTCTCTTATGTGGCCTATGATGTTCCTTGGAGGCAGTAAGATACACCCGTAAAGTCCGGACAGGACATAGGGATAGATCCTTAATGTCATCAGGGCCTAGAATTGTGATCAGTGGCGGAATGACGAAGAATCTGTCCAGATGTCCTGGGCAACTGCTTTTTTAAATCCAACCTCAAACCTTGGAAAACTCTGGCATGCCTTTTCCTCTCAAAATGCACCCGGTTCATGTCCAGTGCGTGAAGTTTGCGTGATGCTTTCCATGAGGAGAAACGTCTTGAAAGTAACATGCTCAAAATCCTCCGCTGGAGCTCATATTCCTCTGAAGATGAGGTACTGGGTGTGGATCGGCCAGCCTTTGTACGTCGACAAACCAACCAGTGTCATCCCCTGCGTCATTCATAGCTTGAGTAGTATCTGAGGGAATAGCGCCATTGGTAGAAACGCATATGCGTGGAGGCCTTCCCTAGGGATCGCTAGTGTGTCGTGTTGCCATGCCAGAGGATCCGGAATCAGGGACACAAACTTCGAAAGCTGAGTGTTGAGATCCACTGTCAGGCTCGACATCAGAAAACAGTGCGTCTGGAAGATCTGTGGATGCAACTTCCACTCTGTCCGGCATCGGGACAGTGAACTGGCAATGTCGTTCTTTACCCCTGGAATGTAATTTGCCATGACCGTGATGTTCAAAGAACTGTTGAGCTGAATGAAGGATCCTGTGGATACCATCTGGTTGATATACCACAGTACTGCGGCATTGTCCAAACAAATTAGAAGGCTAGTTGACTGAAGAAGACGCTGCCAATGAGTTATCTCCAAAATGACTGCCCTGAACTCCAAGACGTTGATGTGACATGTTTGGTCTGTGGGAGACCAAAGCCCTGCCACAAATCAGATGATGCACTGGAGCAAACAGCCTTAAAGAGACTCCGCCGTAAACATTCAATTTGTGCAACCACCATTGGAGATGGGGATGGAGCTCCATGGGAAGAGAAATCAGCGCATGAGGGTCGCCTATGCTGATGTGCGGACGCAGAAATAATTGTAGTGGCCATAGTTGAAACTGTCCCCTGAGAGTGAACGCCTGAGTTGAGGTCAACACTGATGTTCTTACCACTGACGGAGAGTTCTGGGTTGCGTGAGCGCTAGGGTACCAATCGGTGAATCTTCAGGAACCGATCTCTGGGAACAAACAGTTTGTTGAGATTGGTGTTGAACACTGCCCTGATGAATTGGAGACGGCACGTCAGGACTAGTTCCAACTTCTGTAAATTCACCTGCCAACCTAATTGGTGAAGAAGCTTTATCGTGAACTGCTTGTGGAAAAGCAGAATCCACTGATATGTCTGCGCTTGACTGCAATCTTCCATGTACACTTTGAAAGCAATCCCTCTGCAGTGGAGAAATCGCTTGATTGGTTTTGTGACCCGTGTGAAAATTCCAAATGGGAGGACACGTCACTGATAGTGGATGCCCTCGTAGATGAAACGGAGAAACTTCTGGTGTTCGTGGAAAATTGGCACCATGAAGTCGCCCGGCTTGATGATGGTATGTAGAAGCGCCACCGAGACCATCCAGAAGTGGGGAGGTTGTTGGAGGTATGTTGCATTGAATATCTTAATGCTAAAGATTTCCTGAGAACCAGAAAAATCGGAGAGTAAAATTGTGGATTGCTGGGAACGTAGTGAGCCGGGCGTTGCTATCGCAACGAGTCCTCCACCTGCTTACGCTGAAACTTCATGAGTTCAACTGAAACCTGAAGTTGTGTATCTTCCCCGACTTTAGTAGCTTCCTCTCTGATGGACCCATTAAAGAGTGTGCGTCCAGACTAAGGCTGGCGAAACAAGTCCTCCCACGACAACAGATTCAATGGTCCCCTACGCCTGACAGCCGTCAGGTAGAAGAAAAAACTGTGCAAGCTGATCCAATGCTGTCTGGAACTGCTCCTGCATCAAAACCATAGCTGCTCTAATGTAGGCCTGTTGAGGCGATGATGCATGCGCAACTGAAATGGCAACTCCCTAGCTTCTACCAGGAAGGGGGTGTATGTGCATTGTTTGGTTCCTAACAAGGCAAGGTCATCATCAATTGGAGGCGATGTGACCAATGTAGCAAATCTGTGGTTATGTGCTGAGGCAAGATTAAAACGGGGAGCCACATAAGCATCTTTCACCTTGCGTAAGTTGTTGAATGCCTGTTGAGTAATACACGGTCAATGCGGGAAGGTGATGGACCAAAAACTCCCCTGGGCGCATGTCAAAAGAAGAAAGTAGATCTGACGGAGACCTACTCCTAGGTAAGTTGTCCGCAATCCATGTTAACAATTGGGGTGTCTCTACTGCATCTACACTAGCATCCAAGGTAGACAGACACTCTGAGGGAGGAGGAGTGGCAGAGGGGAACGCCTCCTTCAATGAAGGTCCCAATGACGGTTCATTCAAACCCCGATGAGTAGCAGTTGCATGGGGAGTCCCATGTCTCAAACAATTGAGTCAAAGTTGAAAGGCTGGGAACCACTGCTGTCTCCAGAAGGATCCCAAGAACCGGAATAATCGGACAGGATGATGTAGATGAAGTCATCACATGAGCTGAACCCGACAACATAGAAGGTGTAGTAGATAGAAGTGAAGTCACACCTAGCTGGAGAGGGAGTGTGACCCTGACAGGGCCCGCTGAATCTGTAGATACCATTGAACTGACAGTAGTAATCGAGATCGCTGAATGAGTGGGAAGCATCATGTTGTATGAGAGCGCCGACTGGTATGAAATGTTGAATCCAAGTCAAGTGGTGCATAGGTCTGGAGTACCGAACAGACGGGGAGTGGAACACTAGTCTGAAGCAAAGTGCCGCACTGGACAAAAGCAGCAAACTAGTTGAATCTAATGAAAGCGCCGAACTGAACTGAAGTGGTGCACTGGCTTGCATGACGAACCAATCAGAAGCTTAGGGAGTCTCTCAAGTGACGAACTGTGTGAGAGCGCCGCATTGGAGTGAACACTTGACCCATACAATATCGGCGCAATAGAGGGAAGCGTAACACCAAATGGAAGAGGTGCACAAGGCAGCGGAAACTCCGAACTGATAGGGATTGTTCAGCTGGGTACCATCACTGGAGTTTGAGGGATCGCCGTAGACAAGCTCGCAGTACAATAAGCCACTGTAGGTAAGTTAATAGCGGAACCAAAAAATAGAGACACATTGCCAGCAGGCGCTGACATTGCTGTAATTGGTCCTTGAGAAATTGTCACTAAAACTGTCGGTCGGGACTGTGACGGCAAGGTATGAAGTACTACCACCCGAGGGGGGAGTCAGTCTGTCTTGATACTGGACTCGAAGTCTGTAGGCGTAAATTGTCACTGAGGTCAGATTCAGATGCAGAATTGAGAAATTCTTTCTCCGGTGATCAAATCAAATTGTCAAATTATATATATTTGTATAGCGCTACATATCCAGAGTCCTGCTCATGTGCGCTTAGTCGAATGCTCGTTTGAAGAGGATGGTTTTGAGACAAGATCGGAAACTGTTGATATTTCCCGATTTTCTGACATTTTCAGGTAATCCATTCCAGAGTACAGCACCCGCTCTGCTAAATGTTCTGTCCCCGTATGTGATGGTGATGGAACGGCGAGCTGTTTTGCATGGACGATCTCGTTTAAAATGTTTGGACGATGATGGACCATCGGAAGGCCTCTGACGGTCCCTGTCTGCCACTCGTCTTGTGCCTACTCTACGATAAGCAGTGAAAACTAAACATCGCCTAACTGGAACAATATGAGCAAAGGCGGGACCAGTCACACCATCCAATACAGCCAACACAGAGTGTGTGAGGGTCAGAGTCAGAAAAATTACTTCTGCATTTGTCACAGCGTTAAGAAAGAAAATGACAGTAGTGGGATGACACGTGATCATCTGAGCGCTTAGCACACTTCACAGAGATGATGGACAGGTCCAGCTATAGGAGCGGGGGGCGTGATTGGGTTGGAGAGAGGCCAGAAGATTTGATTTACCATAGCCTACAGCACGTTTCCACGCCATGGTCGAAGTAGAGGGAGAAGTGCATACTGTGAGATAGGATAAGTTTAAAAAATACCTCTTTTGCAAGTGATTTTAAAGACCCATACCACTATGGCCCAGTCATGTATCCCATGGATCATATGTGCTACTGAGAGTTGTTTTTTGCACAAAGAAGTCGTTTTCTGTTCTTTTTTTGACATTTCATTTTTTATTCCAATGATTGGTCTATGTGATTATTATTTAAATTTTTTATAGGGAAGGTTAGTTATCAATATCAGTCATTCTATCAAAAACAAGTGTTTGCCACTGATATGGCAATGTCCCCCGCCGCTAAAGAATGGAATATACATAACATACTTACTTCTTTTTATTTTTTGGTCACATACAACATGCATGAAATCACTGGTGTCTGCATAATCCCCCAATGTAGGCTGTCATCAAGTTTGGACACATTGGGTAAGACAGTTCATGAAATTTCGCGTAAACAAGAGTTTGAAAAGTTGTCAAAGTGTCATGGTGACCTTGAAAATAAGGTCAAGGTCACCCACATCGACTGGTGTCTGCATAATCCCTCAATGTAGGCTGTCATCAAGTTTGAACACATTGGGTAAGACAGTTCATGAGATATCGCGTTAACAAGAGTTTGAAAAGTGGTCAAAGTGTCGTGGTGACCTTGAAAATAAGGTCAAGGTCACCCAAGTCGACGGATGGATGGATGTACGCACGGACGCCGCTGAATACACAGTCCACAAATCTAGCCATTCAACTTTAAGGACAAATTTCTATCAAAGCAAATTGATTTGGGGTATTTCAGAAAACAACCACCACAGTCCCATGTCTCTAAATGAGGAAGTTATATATAATTTGTGCTCCATAATATCATTTTCAGTACATTCTGTAAAATACAATTTTGTCACTTTTGAAAACAAAAGATATTGTGATAAGCCTTTCGGAAACTCAAGTATACCCTATGCTTGAAAAAGTTGCCAGATAATATATAGGATGTGCAAAAGTAGAAACCCCTTCACACGTATGTGGCAATGGCTTTTAAATTGAAACACTGCAAGTTATCCCTTTTTCAAGCTAGCTCAATGAACTCATCCTGTTACTCACAATCGGGGAACAATGTTTCCTGCATACTGGACAAGCTCATACAAGTCAGCCACCTTGCGTCCTCTCTGAAATTCCTCCACCAGATACACTTCCAGATGACGAAGTTCATCCGAAATGGCCATGTCTGGCAAGTGTTGAGGATATAAGAACAGAAATGAAACAATCATGAAAAAACTCATATCTTCCACTAATGATATGTTCCAACAAAATGTCCAAAGTTTCTTAACTAGTATCCACCAAAAGGCATGAGTTCACGGCTAAAATGGTGTCTGTGCAAAGTTTGGTGAAGAAATTGAACAGATCTGCGAGTTATACTAGGGAAAAATATCTCTTATCTTGGCTGACCTTAGACACCAGAAAACACATAAACATCAAAATATTCCAAAACAGCAAAAGGCACAAGCTGATGGCAAGACAAGTGTCTTTCTCACATCATAATGCAATTTACAGTTTCCTAAGCTCAGTAACTGACAGCTTTTAAGTGGTTCTCAATATGACAATCACCTTATACATGATGAATGTAAGCAGTCTTGTAACATATTTGTCATCAAAACATCTAGAAACACTAATCACTGTGAAATGTTTAACCTTTGCACTAATATCTCTACAGGTGATACAACAATACAAAAGTAAGCTATTATCACTACACTAATTTTAAACACAAATAATAACAATAAAACAAGAACACATGGTCATCAATATTGCCCGCCACAGTGTTCTGTTCCTGTTTGGTTCCTTTTATAAAATCCACCACAATATTTATGTTCTGAAAACGCATGCCACAAATGGTTTCCCTTCTATAACGGTTACTGAGAAAATCTGTTCCCACTGGGGATGCCATGCACTTAGTCAAGAAACGCATGCCAGGGGACATAACTCTGCAAACACATTGTAACCAGGTTTCCTTTAGCCCCATCCAGCTACTCAGGTCCTGAAAACACATACCTATCACAGTTTTTGAGAAAATCTGTCCCTATCTTCTCAGATGGACAGAGGGAGCTCAAACCAATGTCCCCCCTCCCACTTTGTGACATGATTAAACTAAAAAATACCACAATTAAACCATAACATCTCTATATTTTAGTTTTTTCTCTTATGATCTTCATTTTAAACAGGAAGTGCTGTCGAACTGCAGGTGCAGGTTTCAAATAACATCAGTACTGTTTAAAAGAAGAATTGATATCTACTTATTAGTTATCCTGACAAGGAACAAACCCTGAAACCACTTCATTAACAAAATTGAATATTGACAGACAAATGTCCGCTGTTAAAGTGTAAGCAAGTATTTGTAAAAACCATAAGCAGCCAAAGGAGTCCCAATAGTAAAAACGCCATTTCTAGAAATCATTAAACAGGTGAAATATAATGAAGGTATATAATCCTACCCAAAGACACTTCACATGACCCAATACCTGAATATACCAATGAGGCCACAAACTACTTGCTGGTTATCCATCTTACTGCCCTTGTAGTGTACTGGCGGTTTGTTTGGAATTCACTTAACCATACTAATACAGCATGTACAGACAACCTCAATACAACATTATTTATACTAAGCACTGTTTCATGAAGTATACTTCATCAAAAATCATACATGAAAATGGCAGGTTTAAATAACTTTATCCAAAGTTTGAAGGATACAACATTCATAGTAGCTCTTTGGTGACAACATAGATGTCCGGAGTTCTCCTAGCATTGATGATGCATGCTTCAGGCCATCCATCAGCTTTCCCTTGTCCTGTGGAAAAATCACAAAACGGATTATAATGTGCAAAGGAAAAAGAATATTCGCTACCTTTCAGGACTCGATTAAAAGAAAATTAAACCTACTTGCACCTATTGCAACCTAAACAAATAAATTTGTTGCACTGGACAAAAACAGGTTGCACCTGCTGCTCATTATAAATTTATACATACTGCTTGAGTTTTGGTATTGATGGTTAAGAACATTAGTTTAATGAAATTATTCTAGGTCTGATGAAGACCATTTTAACATAGTTATTGAAATTTCATGACTGAAACCGTAACATCAATCCCATTACTGCTTGTGTCATCATCAGACACACTGCTCCAAGATATGTAGCAAGAGACCCATGAAGATCAGGGTTAGAAATGTTCAGCAACCCATGCTTGTCCGGTGGTCATGCTTGCTGACTTGGTTGACGTGTCATCGTATCCCCATTGCATAGATCGATGCTCCTGCTGTTGATCACTGGATTGTCTGGTCCAGACTCAATTATTACAGAATGCCGCCATATATAGCTGGAATATTGCTGAGAGTGACGTTAAACAACAAACTACCCAAATGCAGTACAGAGAAAAGTAAGCAATCCTAAAGCACACACAAATAGAAATAACAACATTAACATCTTGTATGATTATTTCAGGATAAATTTACAGAGTTGATACCTTGGGATGTTGCATTCAGCAGTTGCAAGTTGCACAAGTGCAAATTCTAAATGCTTAAATTGAGCCCAGCCCAAGGTTATGAAAGATAAAAATAGAAGGGTAAACAGAGCATTGTCAAAGGGCCAACAATCCCGCAGGAGAAAGATAGAATTCTCTTACTGACAGCTATTATTTACCTATTGTAACCTGTGTGGTCTTGGTTAAGAGATGGTATAGAGTACATTCTGAAAACTAGGGATTTAGCTATTGCTGACTGATTCTTGGGTACAACCTCTGGGAAGAACTCTGTGATGGTACTCCAGTTTGGATCGTGAGTGAGTGAAGAGATATCAATGGCATGTAACTACAAAACTCTGGCTTGCCTAAGACAGTCTGGGCAGCTTTGATGAATGGCATTATGCAAATATGCATCCTGTAAATCCAGACCTATTGCCCATGCTCCTAACCTGAGAGAGGGCCTTATGTGTCCATTTCAAATTTTTTGAGACATACTAGATCATTTCTACTGAGTACCTTGAGATCTATAATTATGTACATTTCAAATAGAATAGATAAAATTGATGCTTGTATCTGGTCTTTACAGCTTCTAGTAACAAGTGTTACCAAGTTAAGTTCAATAGGACTTGGAAAAATTTGGGATGCTGGTAAATAGCTACTTCCTTTCCCTCAACTGCTATCCTTGGATGTTAGTTGGAAATGTGAATCATCCTTGGCATTGGAACACGCCAACATGATCTACCTTTCTAGGAGGGAGCACTATCCTGTTCCGACTTATTGTCTTCTCGGTGGATCCTGTCTCTCATGTTCTGCAGGACTTTCTAGCTTATAGGGAGATAGTGGAAGACTGGATTCAATTAATTAATGAATCAAGTTAACTGTAGAAGAACACTTTAGATGCAACAGGCTACGATCAGATTGATTTTCCTATGAACAGATGTCTTTAAGAAAACACAACTTCCAAGCTTCAGCAGATGATGCACATGATGTAGAATTTCATGACAACACTAAATATTTAAACTGCATGTCTGATAGTGAATTACACCGATCACATCTAGAATCCACAATACACACAACTTATCTGCATTTATAACAACATACATGAGGATCCATGAGAATTTGTTAACATCCACAGTCTAAACAAAGTTGAGTAGGTTCCATTTCCAGGACAATCACAAAACACTTAAGTCAAACAAATCCTTAACAAGAAATATCGGCTATGATGAAATAGAGGTAGTGCATTTGGAGGAAATGGATTGAGCACTACAATCTAAACATATAATAAATTTCACTCATGGGACATAATTGGCTGTTTGGGGGCAATAAAAATATAACAATAATTATCGTTGTTAGTAATGCATAGGATTCTGATTCAAAGCCTAATTCGTATTATTTGGCTTGTCATGTCACTCACAACTCTTCAGGTTTTCAACAGAAGTCCTCTTCACTATTCATGATTAGTTTTGCCTTCTGCACAAGTACACAGCTGAAAAAACTCACTTCTTTCCAAAATCAAAATTCTAGATTCAGCACATTGGAGAGGTAGGTGGGTTTTAATCTTTATGTAATATAGGCTGAATTTACTGAATTATTTTTAATGCTAACTATGTTCATATAATTCATGGGAATACACTAAATCATTACATCAGTGCTGGAATATACCAGAACAACTGGCGTCATTTGACATCTAGTAACCTAAAGGATGGATGAAGAACTTTCTGAGAAAACATATACTTTTGATACTTTCAAATTTAATCTTATTGAAGACATTTTCTCTCTTTGGATACTTGATAGACCCTTAAAACACATACATTAGGTGGTCCAAATAGGAAATAATTGTCCAAGGGCAACATCAGATTCACTGTAGTGAGTGAGTTTAGTTTTACGCCGCTTTTAGCAATATTCCAGAAATATCACGGCGGGGAACACCAGAAATGGGCTTAACACATTGTACCCATGTGGGGAATTGATCCTGGGTCTTCAATGTGACGAGCGAACACTTTAACCACTTGGCTACCCCACCGCCCACAAATTCATAGTAGTTTGTTAGAGAACCATGAATTCTGTGGCCAATTCCCATTTGAAGACATCATCCTCTGAACTTCAATTGACAGTCTATCTTAACTGGGATGTTTATTACCTCATCTGGTACATATGAATACCCTGAAGCTTCAGGTAGTCAATATGGGCTCCCCTTCCCAAGTGGGATGTGTTGAGG
>VKKT01000688.1:268266-278820 GCA_008038995.1 Haliotis laevigata
CAATTCTTAGCTATTAAAGGTGTTGGGAAAGCAGAACAAATGAAACATAAGAAAGCCATCTTCTACTCATCTTAAACAGAAGACATATCAGTGATATCAGAAAACTGGTTACATTTGTTGTTTTCTGACAATAGATTTCAAAAGATCATCATCATTGCTACTGTCATTTATTCTAGAAACGTGGACACACTTGATTTCTGGAAGGCACACCTAAAATATTTACCTGGTGCCCTAAGGCACACTTGGAAAAAAAGCATTTCTATCCCTGCATATTCTATGTGGGGACTTGAACCCGGGTGATGAGTGAATGCTTTCACCACTACGCTATCCCACTGTCAACATGTCAGGAAAATGTTGCATATGGGATGAAGGCTCTAAAATCTGTCCTAGGTGTAGTCCCCCATTCGTTAAATTAATGAAACAAAATTTATCATGATACTTAATTAGCTATTCACTGATGTGTCTATCCCGTTCACTGCCGCCAATCATGTTTTTATATAAACCGTGTGGGAAAAATACCGGATATTGTAATTGACCGGAGCTGCACACGTGTGATACTGATGTATTGCCGATAACTGTTACACAGCGATAACTATTCGCTAGCCAGTATGGCTGTGAAACCATTTGCAAGCAGCTATGGAAGCAGAGCTAAACTTCATTACAAATCATGAGTCAAATATTTTAAAGGGGTCTGGGGATAACAGTGTGCTCGTTCCAGACTTCAAATCATTAAGGATCTGTATTTGATTTTTTACGGTACTATTGATCTGCAGAAATGGAAAAATGGTGCATAAGTACAACAGTAAAATTTTAGTAGCCTCTACCAGTACATTTTAAGGTAAGCTGGTAGGAATTGTTGTACACTGCAGATTATACCATGCATATATAATGAATCAAGCTGGAATGTGACCAAAAGCACCTCGTTGCAGTTTAATCCTATAGTAACACAACACCAAAATACATCTATTGCAATCAAACACACCTTTTGGTGTGTTTGTTATTCTGCAAAGGGGGAGGATGCATGATGTCAAACAGCCTAACACTTGGACGCCCCTCACTGACTGTCAGTGTCACTGCTGATGATAGTTCAGTCGTTCTCTAGCCTTATTAGATCGATCTTTTAGGGTTTGCCATCTATGATGTTCTACTAGCCTATAAGAATTTGTACGACAGAAAGAAAAACACAAAACTACCCACCATCTTGAAATCATGTGACCAAAATAATGAGTGTATTTGTACGAACTGACTGCGTCCGAGTACAACGTTCTTGGTCGGAAGCGAGATGATGCAAATCTGCCCAGTGCCGAAACTTGCCACAATGATTTAGTCAAAACGGTCATGTATTGGCTGGTCAGTTTCCTGTGTCACTGTGGGTTTGGTCGACAAATGAATTATTTCAATAATTTAGAATACTGATTTTCACTTTGTATTCAGGTATTCATGTGATAATTCCAGCTGGAGATTAAATAAATTGCTAGGGATTCTGTGGCATTTGTTTAGCATAAAGAGAAAAAATGGAGAGGGTTTTCGAAAAAAAAATTGTGGGACGGGAAGGTCAGATGGGCCACGTGTTGAAATGGCCACGTTGACCTTACCCCTGTAGTAACAATGAGCACACCAAAACGCCCAATGGGCCACAAAGCCTGCAGTGTAGTCATAATGTTTGTTTGTGGCTTTGAAAGCTGTACTATAGTTGGCCGTTTGGCTTTGTGTGTGTGTTGCCATGTTGAAATGTGTACGTTATCAATAATTACCCAATTTTCATTTGGAAATTGAATAGAGAGTTCATGCATTTCTCTTTTTAAAATAATTGCTCATAACATTTCATTATAGACCTATCAGTTTATTAAAGATTCAACACTTGATATGTTCTATTTAAACCCCAATTGCGTGACACTTGTAAAAATAGAAGTTGACAAGGACTTGGAGAGATTTTGTGGAAAGGTGGAAACGACCAAACGTCAAAATGGCAACCGTGACTCACTTCAAAACGAGCACACCGACAAGGCAAATGGCGCAATGGAAACGAGAGAAGATACTGACGCCAGTACTTGTCCCACTCCTGGGTCATGTTGGTCCACGTCTTTGCGTCTCAGCACATCTGGGACATGATCTGGACACTTCCAAGGCGCTACTTTAGACAACTCGACCCTGTGCTGGGAACAGGCCAAAAGTCAAAAGGGCCAAAGGAAAGTCAAAAGGGCCAACGGAAAGTCAAAAGGGCCAAACTTTTAGAAAATAATAAGATTAAAAGAAATTCTTTACATGTTGTTGCAGTAGTTCTAATCCTAAACACTTAAACACACCAGAGCGTCTCAGTGATGTTTATTTTAAAAAATCTCAGAGTGGTCAGGTGTTTACGTTATACCATACAACTGTTTGTGTAATGATTTCAAGCAGTCAGTAATCTAAACAAGAATAACAGTAGTGGTTAAGTGTTTATGTTGTGAGTATAGTCAACCATACAACTGTTTCTGTAATGACTACAACAGGTTTAAACAGAGTCATGGGTGCCAGACAATAGTCAGACAGTAGGCAGACACTCAGCAAAGAAGGACCAGGAAGAACTGTTTGAGGCATGGCAAATATATAAGGATGACGAACTGAGCCCTGCGCTGCACTCCAAAACATGTGCTCATGAATCTATGGCCCACCACGTCAGTGGAATGTGCATGTGATGATGCCTGTTGTGACTTTAAAGATGTGTGAATTGTGAACATTTGAACTACTTATAAATATTTAATCACATATCAACTGTCAAGTGCATGATGAGTGAATGAGTGAGTTTTACGCCGCTTTTAGAAATATTCCAGCAATATCACGGCGGGGGACACCAGAAATGGGCTACACACCTTGTACCTATGTGGGGAATCGAACCTTGGTCTTCGGCGTGACGAGCGAACGCTTTAACCACTTGGCTACCCCACCGCCCCAAGTGTATGATGATCACACTATAAATCATTACTTTTGTAACTATTTACATATTGATACAAATACAAATATGAATAATAAATATTAAGATAATAAAACATATAAAATATATATTAGTTTGTACGTTCTTTTTTTTTACCTATGACCCTTTTGACTTTCCTTTGACCCTTTTGACTTTCCTTTGACCCTTTTGACTTTCCTTTGACCCTTTTGACTTTCCTTTGACCCTTTTGACTTTCCTTTGGCCCTTTTGACTTTCCTTTGACCCTTTTGACTTTCCGTTGGCCCTTTTGACTTTCCGTTGGCCCTTTTGACTTTCCTTTGGCCCTTTTGACTTTCCGTTGGCCCTTGGCCCTTTTGACTTTCCGTTGGCCCTTTTGACTTTCCGTTGACCCTTTTGACTTTCCGTTGACCCTTTTGACTTTCCTTTGGCCCTTTTGACTTTCCTTTGGCCCTTTTGACTTTCCGTTGGCCCTTTTGACTTTCCTTTGGCCCTTTTGACTTTCCGTTGGCCCTTTTGACTTTCCGTTGGCCCTTTTGACTTTCCTGTGCTTCAGAGAGAAGTGGATAAGACTCCTACAAATTGTCACCGGGAGATTGATTCGGACCATCCTCCTCCTGTCGTATTCCTTGATTGTTTGCATCCTGACAATCCACAGACAACATGGTCTCTCGGTTGTCATCATATACCTAATTCTTCCTTTCTCCTTTCTGTACTGAACCATACAATTAATATATAAGTCTCAATGTGTGGACATTTGGCGGTCAAATGATACTTGCATTTCAAACCATTGTTACATATAGAGCTCTGATTGTACGGTCGTTCCCCAGCATTAAGTGATTTGGAAAACAACCATCAACAGATAAATCTTGTCAAATCAGAAATGTCCATGATTCGTTTGGTCAACTGTAAATAATTCTGAAAGATTACCCTCGAAATGAACAGCACCTAATATCGATTTAATGTGAGCGATACCACAAGTTGTCATAATTCTGAGAATCTTCATGCAATCTTGTGTCAGTCGAAATATCATTACCTGCTCATAAATTATTGAAGGCTCTTGACTTTGAAGGTGAACATGTACACATGAATTGTAAGAGATCTAAAGTGGGAATAACCCCCGTTTTGAAAATATCTGCCACAGATTCTGCCCTTCTTTGTCTCCCACCCATTAGTCTCCCTACATAACCACTGACGTGTAACACACCGAGCTCAACCTTGTCAGTGTATGGCTGCTAGACATCTGTTTGCTTCTACAGACCGATGCATATTTCATGTATCCAATCAATGTGCCAAAGCGAGGTAGCAGCCTAAACAAATGCGTTGTCAGTGGCACTCACCTCAAAGTGAAAAAGAAGGTATCTATCTACCTATTGACTAATTGTGTCAAATATTAGAAACTTTTTTTTTCACACAAAACCCTCAATGTGGTCAAAAGCGACTTCCGATAGTACATTCATGTTGTTGACTGATCTGCATATTTTCCTACTTACCGACGCACCGAAGAAACTTCACCACAAATGGAACCCACCTAAATGCTACAATGTTTAAGTTCTATATATTTTAGCTGATACATGTACGTGGTTTTGAAATGACCACCTCTGTATTTTAGTGTCACATATGCCATGCTTGTCGGACAATGTAGACCCATGTGAAGGTAATGTTGTCTGTACGTACTTCGTGTGACGCGATAATAAAATAGTTTCCTTCTGAAGAGATACGCTGGGGTACAACTAGCAACAACTACAACAGAGGTGGGGCTACTTGTGCTGATCCAACAAAAAATGACAATGTTATTGAACCTGTTAAACAAGCTTTGATCTTGACATTGTAAATAATTAATTAACACTTCATGTCAGCGACGATCCTTGTACTACTAACATTCTGTTTTGATAAAATTAACCTGTGCAACACAACGTTTTCCTGGTAGACAACGGAAGGCATCTTTTACATTAGAAATTCTTGGCATAATTTGTGGAAACAGATCAAAACACAGAAAAGACCCGTATTTAAATTTAAAAATCCGAGGGTGCAAGAAGAGTTCATAAGCACTGGCTTCATCGTTGGAATTGCAAAACGTGTCAAATACAGAGAAAGTGATTTAAAACCAGTAACGAAGTTCTTCACAACACTCAATGTTGCTCGGCATCGTTTTAATGGTCTGTTTCAGGGTACTGCCGTTTTCGAAATGTAATATTGAGAAAAAGTAGCTATGAACAGCTTCATAGAAGGTAACGGAAGAAAGAAGGCTGTTCATTGCACATGTAGCCAATGTAACGCAATCGGGTTTATCCGAGCAACATATCACAAAGAGTGCACTAGAAGAGCATGCGCGCTTGAGCAAGCACATAATGAAACGTTGGCTTCAGGCAGCAACTGTGTGTTAGTCTATGTCATGTTGTCCCTTAACATCAGCACAAGTTTTTGCCGTGATGTTAATAGAATTCGATCTTCTGACACCATCACTACCTGACACGGAAAACCATGTCTTGTCGCGACCTCAGCAAATTCGGGTAACCACTGCGGCCAAAGCGTAGTGGAAGGTTCACTTAGTGCCTACATAAAGGATGGGGTGCTCTTGCGTCATACAAAGGTGACTGACAGGATATATGAGGTTTAGAAAACTGGTACGTATGAAACGTCCGTGTCCTAGTGTCGTTACCCTGTACGTGTTTTTGGAAAACCACTAATTGACCACGGGTCTTATGCATGTACCAACACATATATATGTCGACAGGGGAACTAGCTCAGAATGGAGACGAACAATACGTTCAGGCTTCGTCAGTTGACTATATAATACATGATAAACAAAGACAAGAGACAGTAATGAGCTGGGTTGCCGGCTCAGACATAAATGAGGTGAGCGGAGTTCCAGCTCAACTCTAGGGGATTTTCTACTACGAGCGGCATTATCCTGCTCGCGGTCGTGTAGGCTCGCGGTCGTCCCTACACAGACAGGCGGAATACCGGACTGGTGACAGTATAGATGTCCTGTGCATAGAGCTCAGGTTACAAATCAGTTAAAGTTAAGCAACGTTGATCACGGAGAGTTCTTGGATGGGTGCCCGTGTTTGGCAGCTTGATCACGGAGAGTTCTTGGATGGGTGACCGTGTTTGGCAGCTTGATCACGGAGAGTTCTTGGATGGGTGACCGTGTTTGGCAGCTTGACTCCTGAGAGATTCTAGGACATCAGTCCTGCCCCACAACGAAGCACGTGATACATGTGGTCTCACCTTCGGCAAGTGTTCACCCAGCAGAAAATGGGTACCCGGTGGGATAAGTCGTGCGACTATTAACCTTCTGGAGGGTTATGCGAGGTAATAATGTGCTGCGCTTTGATTGTTAGCACTATGAGCATTCACCTAGTGGAAGGAGTTTTGCACATTATAAATGCACTTATTATTATTATAGTTATAGACAGCCATGAATAAACGAAGAGTTAACAATGGACATGTAAAGAAACAATAGCACTTCCTTGACCAGTTGATATGATGGCAGTCACGGCCAAGGGGGATGACCACTGAAGGCTATAAATGTCATATACAGTGATTAATGGAAGTGACAGAATGGCCGGGTTGACTGACAAGTCAATGTACACCGCGGTAGTGATAAGGAATACGAATGCATGTTAGCGTCATATACATACTAGTAATCACAATTAAGTCCCACGTGACTTGGCTACATAGTTTTTGGTCTTTTGAAATATTTGGACAATGGCTGTCCTGAATTAGCCACTATGACACATGGCTAAAGTCTTTATGTCCGCAGAAGTACCTCGCCACCTTATTCACCCTTTTACATTGTTTCTATCAACAGGATGAACGTAACTCAAACAGGCAACATATTCTGACGATATGAATACCCCGCCACAAGAAAAAGTGCTGTATACCTCGCGACTGGATACCACCACCTGGGTACCCACATCAAACAATTCTTACAGCATTCTCGGAAATCTAGGTGCGGAATATTTCCATTTCTACACTTCAGGTGTAATGGGATCAGTATTCGTCGTTCTTGGTATTGTAGGTAACATTTTGTCTGTGTGCGTTTTGTGCAGCAAGCAGATGAGACGCGGTTCTGCGTCTGTGTGTCGACTCCTTGTGGGTCTGGGCGTCTATGATACCGTCTTCCTCTTCTCGCATGGTGTGGCAGGGAACCTACCCCACGTCCTCCATCACATGGGGATACAACTTGGCTCAGCTGGGGCAGTCATGTTCTCCATCTTCTACCCGCTGCTGCACATATCCCGCACCGGGTCAGTATACACAACAGTGATGGTCACAGTAGAGAGATGTGTGGCAGTCGTCAAACCTCTCAAGGCAGCAGTTGTCTTCACTCAGAAACGGACCAACCAAATTCTGGTGGCAATCTTAATTTTCAGCTTCATCTTCAATATTCCGCGCTGTATGGAGCATAGGCTAGACATAGAGTCTAGTGCAATCATTCTCTCAAAGTCAGTTTTCTACAGTACGACCTTCTACAGTACAATATATTTAGTATATTTTAATTTCATCTTCAACTTCGTCGTGCCATTTACACTCATAGCATTTTTTAACATCACCATGCTCAATACCATAAGGAAGTCTCCAAATTTTTTCCCAAACCGGATCAAAACAGAAGCTCACATCTTGGTGCGGACAAACCAGTCTCAGAAGAGCGATGCAGTCGGAACCGGAAACAGACTTTTTGCAATTGTTTCAGCGGTTACAGTCGTTTTCTTTCTGTGTCATCTTGTTCCAGCTGTGGCCCTGGTGATGGAGCAGATGGAGCACGCCCAGAGACTGGGAGAATGTTCGTCAACCTGCTCCAAGATCTCGTCAGTGGGAGAAATGTTTATCATTGCCTGTTCAGCCGTCAACTTTCTATTGTACTGCTTCTTTGGACGAAAATTCAGATATACGTTTATGATGTTTTGTAAATCTGTTGGAAAACACCGATCTACAAGTGTAAAAGGTTCATTCATAAGTTCCCTGAAGAGAACAGCTGATTCCAAGGTATGAAATGTAATGCATAAAACAATTTTCTCGCTACATACAGTTGGAGTGAATCAACATGAAAAGGATTCAGACACAGCAAATACAAAGGAAATGAGAGATAATGTACACTTTGCAGGTTATAAACATACATATTGATATATGTATGTGTAATGTTGACAACACAAGCAATAATTCGTGTGCGACAGAAATCAAACCAATAGCTAATGCAGATGAATGAAGCGTGATATGAGTGTGCAGACTTCGATTACTCCCAAACTGAGTGAAGAGTGCGTTCTCCTACAGAAGAATGCAAGGCACACACTCCATGACAAATTCATCAAAGATAACATGATGACGCATCGCAGAGGTTCACGGGCTCCTATACAGTTGTGTGAAGTGAAACGATACAACAGAAGTTTGTAGAGTGAAATTCTTCTACAGAGGTGTGTAAAGCAAAATACTCACACAGAGGTGTGTAGAGTGATACACTCAAAGAAGTGTAAAGTGATACACAAAAAAAAGCGTAGAGTGATAAACTCGTACAGAGTACAGTGTGACTTGCGTTTGTAGAAGTCTGAGGGTGACGTGTTTATGTAAAAGTCTCCAGGGAGACTGGCTTTTGTATGAAGGTGACGTGATCATGCCGTGTCGCTTTATGAAAGTGTTGCGACATTTGGATTATCTGAACCAAACATTGGCGTTCCGGGAACAGTTGATTCTTTCCTAACAGGTTCAAATGGAGTTACGTCCTTTTGTCTCTTCACATTGATGTCAAAAGGTAATGAGGCCATGATAAAACAAAGTGAAGTCCTTGGTTCAAATCTGTTTAACAATATTGGATTTATGAGTGAATATTTTGATGTTTTGACACCCTTTCAGAGAGGGTGACCTCGATCTCTAAAAGTACATGCATCATCTTGCACAGCTCATCATATTCCTTATGTCTGCTGGCTTCCAGTGCATGGGTGTGTCATGACTGCTCTTGCATCGAAACAGATCACTGCCGAATAGAAATTCAAGAAAGGTACTCTTGTGGTGGTAAAAACGCAGTATGCTTTCTCATGTGATGTTTCCTCTGTGTCCCCGCCGTGATGTTGCTGGAATATTGCTAAAAGCGGCGTAAAACCAAACTCAGTCAGGCTCCACAGGATGTACTTACAACAATATAAAAACCAGATATTGGACATCGTTAACGGACGAGGAATGTTAAAACCGACAGGCCCTACCACGTTTCGTGAAGTTGAGTAACTTATTTCATAAGGAAACTGTTTTCGTGTTATATACAAAAATACCGTTGCATATATGCGTGTAGCCATAGAAAAAGAGATAGAAATGTGGAATGACACAGATCAGCAGCGTTGCCCCGAGAACCAGCTATACAATGACGCAGTCGCAAGCTTCAGGGCTGTCATTCTTATAAATATCAGATTTGTCCACCATGAAAGAAAACCTTTGGAAAGCTACGCAATCCTTTGAAGGAATGTTCTGCTAGTACGAATGTTTGCCCTGAGTTACACGTACTGCTCTTAGATACGGAGGCAAGAGTTAAAATTCGTAGAGCTAGTATGTCATTTGAATATTATCCAAAATATGATTTCATTGCATTTTTTAAAAGAAAACTGTTAAACAAAGTTGACATTTTGGGGATGAGTGGATCTAGATGTCTAACAGTCAACATCAAGAAACAAATGAGGAAAAGGAGACAGACAAGACAGCCAAGGCCCAGACAGCAAACGCCCTTTGTATAATTGACAAGAACAAACATAACGCATTACGTTTTATTACTTGGCTGAACAAGAACAAGAAATTTGGGATAAAAATTTTATTACCACTTATGGCAACCAGGTTATGAGTATCAGATTGCCAGATGTTGTCATGAAGAAACTGCACGCGTCAAATGCTACCGGACAGTGTGATGACAAGGCATCGAATACATGTAGTTGATACAGATGTCATTGTCGTGGTCATTGCTTTGGGAAACATGGCACGTGTATGACGAAGCAGTAGACAACAGAGGCTTTCAATTCACATTGCTCGTGTCCTAATCGAAGAGGGTTTGGAGAACATGATGCCAGCCATTGTGTAGTTACACACGTGTGGTTGAGAGACCTATGTGAGAAACTGTTATCATATATGTCAGATCGATTTCCATGTTTGTGATTGGCTACTCCATGGTGATGACGTTAAGTCAGATTATGACGGACTATTTTCCTGATTGAAAATAATTGATAAGTTTTCGTACTTCAATCGAACGCAGAAATGTTTCTCGTGCCATTCGTAACTACTCTTGTCATTCCTGCAAGCCGGATGGCGTCTCGTACCCCTCTCGTGGGCATGTTTAAGCGCAGATGAAAATAGTCTAGTGCTATTATAAAGGAAAGATAACTCTGAATTTCCAATCATGGCTCACAGAATATCCTACATCCCGTGGGCAAAACAGCAATACAGTCATTCTCTTTGTAAATATGTTTCAGTAATAATAACAATAGTATATATGCCATTTTTCATTACCTGCATGAGATTATGTAAGACAGGTACATTGTTTACTTAAGTCTTTATGGAGACATTTGTTATTCCGATATGTATACTCTCCCAAAAAAGAAACGCATATAGAAATTTCAACTGTATTTTTATGTTTATTTTGA
>VKKT01000689.1:9847-29661 GCA_008038995.1 Haliotis laevigata
ATCAGTGTAAGGTGAAACAGGTTTATGAACTAACATTGCCGCTTGGCAGCTTTTCACATAATTACAGACTCGGATATGTCAAGAATACTCACTAATAAAGTTGTATGCTTCATGGTCCCGTTCCACAAAGCGACACCTAAACAAAAACTACAATTCTGGGATGGCTCCTTCAGCCTGTGTCACCTTGAATCTGCTCTTAACAATATTCCAAACCGATGGCTCTAATAATGGAATGGCATAATTGGCTTGTGTGACCAATCGAAATAGACTCACATTCACAAATTACTTGTTATAGTCTGGGATAGGGCTGCAGTACCACAACGAACAATTTGTGAAACAAGTCCCTGTGTCATGAATGGAGAGCGAGCGCACAATCCATGAGATAAGTCCATCGATAACTGTTCGCTTTGCAGAACAGGGCCATGAAGGATTAGAGTGATATACATCACCGAATCTGTTTACCTGGAGAAGGTATTTGCTTGACTGTCTCCGCTGTTGGGCTTTAGGAACATCTTGCGTCTGAGGGTGCAACCACAGGAAGATGTGCAGATAGAACAGAGCCATTTAGTGCATACATGACGTCAAACACGAGAAGTAGTTGTACAGTTACAATCATCATTAACGCACATGTCTTACTTAGGCATACAGATTTAACACACACATAAATCGCACAACACTCAACGAGGAAACAGGCAAGCGTCGTTTGGGGTAGTGGAAAGCAAGAGTTGAAAATGATACCTTTGAGAATGATATTAAAGTGTGTGTAATGATGTAAATAAACTTGAGGGAAGACAGAACCTTATTATATCAGGACATATTTGAACGTACTCAAAGGTGATGCATAATGCATATATTACACAATTAACTGACAATTTGATATTGTTTCACAATATTCATAGATATTTTAATTACAATGTTCGCCATAGAATAGTCAATCGCGATTATCTTCAGAATCCATTGGCCGTGTTGGACAATAAAAAAGAAGAATATATGAATAGCTCACTGATCAGTGATAAGGTAACGGATTATTTCACCCCAAACACGTTGACCCTGCACAGTTTCACCCCAGGCTGTCTCACCACCCGGGTTGTTTCACCCTACTTAGAGGCTGTGTCACCCCAGCATATAATAATTATTATTATCAGCTATAAAATTGTTTCAATATTTAATTCATCTATGTATAGTGTCGAAATAGCATATTCAGATTGTTTGAATAATTGTATCAGTTCATATTGGCTGTGTTGGATCGGCTGAAGTCCTTCACTTCCTTTCTTTTGCAGCTGAGACAGATCTCCCAACATGCAGTCGCCAATGCAAGTGTAATATCTAACTCAATGTTGACTTACCTAAATGTTCAGTTAGGTTTTAAGCGTGATGAAAAAAGATGAGAAGAGATGAGATGAGATGAGATGAGATATAAGCAAAAGTCCTATGTGCCATCTCAACAAGGACACAGTAGCAGAACTTACCTGATTGTTGTAAAAAACATTGCCTTATTAGGAATAACAGATTTAAGCATTAATACCATACTCCGTGTATACTCAGTTCGTTGGGTGAAAGAACTCTTGATTAGGGGTGAAACAGCTTCTAATGTGGGATGAAGTGACCCAGTTTGGATTTGGATAAAAAAGGTCGGTGAAACGACCCGTGTGAAACTACTTGGGGTGAAACGACCTGGAACCAGTGATAATACCAGGTGTTCGTGACAAGGGTAAGTATGTGCCATTCTACTGGCAGAACCAGTCACACAATTTGCGTTTGTTTGTTGCCTGCCCTTGAACTCAAAAATGGTCATGGCGGCCTGTGGCAACAATGCTTGCACCAGCGTCTACAGAATCACCCAATTATGATGAATGTGACAACCATTACAATTTAAAGCGTCACAATTCGTCGTATACAGTTGCCTCCCTTATATGTACCAGAATCTGTTGCCCGATCGTACATTCGCCCTGATGAAAATCTCAAGTTTCTCGAATCGTGGCTATCCTTCAACATTCAAACATTCAGCTGACTGAACCGAAATACTCTTCCAATGCTTCATTTAGCCCTTGTCATTCTTGTTCATTCGTAATTTACTTCTAACCTCCCATTAATACAATTAAAGGGCATCACTCCACGATTTATTCCCTTCTCTTTTGCCTCATCAATGCAGCATCGATGGACTTCTCATTTCACCACGTCCAATGCATTATTGAGGGTTTAACGTTTAGCGACAGTATGAACGTCAAATGACGTCAAATCGTTGATTAGCTATACCAAAATATGGCCGCAGATGACCTTGATCATTGTTTACTGCTGGAGTCAGCTGATAATAATAAAATGAAAAAAAAATTATGAGGCCACCATTGATTTCATTCTGTTTTAGTGTCACCAAAGTTGATTCGTGTTCAATACCATGGATGTCTAATTTTATCACATACACTGCACTGTATCATTGAGAGTTTAACCATCCAAACTTCATCGTAACGTTTTCATGATGAGAAATCGTCGTTTAACTAAAACATATACATCAAACATGGTTGTGTCGAAGCTGAATACTTCGAGTTTACCTAGGTTCGACACTAACGCAAACTGATAACTAAAGGGAAAAAGTTGGTGCCAAACTCTTACAACCTTAAGTTCAACTCACCAACGTTTTACACAACGGGGTTTGAATATACAACAAACTACGGTTATAACGAACTCAAAGGGGTCAACAATTATAGATCGTTAAAACGGTAGTTCTCTATGTACATTTCTACTAAACTATGAAGCGAGCGTCCGGGACTGATAAACAGTTCGTTATAAGAGTGTTCGTTATAACGTAGTCTACTGTAGATCACGTTGAACATTATTGAGAAAATGACAGCGTCACTATCACCGAAATGTCAGAGCTGTCTGTCCAGTACCATCAACAGATTGCGTTTGTTTCACCCAGACTATTGCCTCGGTCCTGGCAGCCGAACAAATGACCCCATCTATCTAACTCGCGAACACCATGACCTTGCTGGTGAGGTCATGTGGAGATCAGTCAACGCAAAGCTTTACAAGAACCAGAGCGACAGAGCTTGAATTATATGCCTAGGAGTGATCTTGTTCAAGAAATTAAATTTCCCAAGGCAATGTCTATTGAACCGTCACCAATCTCCCATTTGGCATCCTCACCTTATTGCTGAGTGTCCGTTTCTGAATGGGCAGGCCAAATCGAAGACCTTGTTGAAAGATGTCTGAAAAGATAAGACCCAGAGGGGAAGGTACAACTGATTTTGCCTCAAATGATTATATCACTGAACAGCTAGACTAGAAAAAAACTAAAATTACATTTCCTTTGTTTAATTGAATTGCTCCACAACATACAATTATGTGTTACCGCAAGCCAAACCGACGTGAACTGATATACCTCAGTAACCAGATTCTAATTTAAAAAAAAATGAATAAAAAGAAGTGGCCACATTAAACATGCCTTAGGGACATTTCGGGTCAGCATCACTGGCATCAAACTGAATACATAATTATAAAAGTTTATGTGTTATGGGTTCATTCGCCATTGAACGCCTAACGCCTTTTGAAATGACATAGCAAATGCACTTGAATCTCTGATCATTGTCAATTTTAATAGGAAAATAAATTCATGTATGATGTTATCTTTGAAGTTAAAAGGCCACAACCCGTATTGAAATTGATGTTTCATGGGAATTGTCATTGCAGATATGGAAATGGATAATACGAGGCCCCTGCAGCATTTGACCTGGTACAGTAGCGGAATACTTCAGTTGTAATAAGGGTATTACATGTGGAAGACATGTTCAGATGGGTGACAAGTCTTTCCTATATTTGGAAACTATTCTTCTGGCACGTTCCGACACAGGAATGACTAAAATGAGCCAAAAAGGACAATTGGGTAAGATTCTTGCTAGGTTATTGTTTATGTTTTGCTTGTTTACCAAATTATTCACTCTCGGTCACTTTTGCTTAATTTTGTTGTGTACTATTTTTGGTTTTGTCAATTTAGCAAAGATACACTGACATGACCTATAAATCTTCCCAATTTATATGTATTATATTTGAAATTAGTTGCATATACGTAGACCAGCTATGATTGATCTGTCATATTTCTCAAAACCTGCTTTGGAGAATTTCTTTGCAACGTTTTCATTTGCACAACTCCATAATCAAATGTTTACTTTTATACGTCCTGCAAATGACTCTCACTTGCATTTATTCATGTTCTGGCGGAGCCATCGGGGAATATATGTAAATCACAATTGCAGCTGGCGCAATCGCAATGAATGTTAAATAAACATTTCACTTTAGTTATAGTGCTCCGTAGAGAACCATAATGTGCGTTACGGGGTGTTACGCGGATCAAAAAGCGTCAGCGTACATTATTTACATAATAATTCGGTTACATGTTGTTTATCAAAGTTTCCTTAACTGACATTGCGTCCGTGAGTTTCAGTGTTGCTTACAGTGATTAGTAAGGTAGAGTAAACCTGAACGTGCATACTATATTGTCTTGCATGACAGTGGATATGTGAGTGAGTGAGTTTAGTTTTACGCCGCATTTAGCAATATTCCAGCTATATGGCGACGGTCTGTACATAATCGAGTCTGGACCAGACAATCCAGTAATCACCAGCATGAACATCGATCTACGCGATTGGGAACTGATGACATGTGTCAACCAAGTCAGCGAACTTGACTACCCGATCCCGTTAGTCACCTCTTACGACAAGCACGGGTTACTGAAGATTAATTCTAACCCGGATCTTCACGGGTGATGTGGATATGTGACACGTGATGAGTGAGTATGGTTTTACGCTGCTTTTAGCAATACTCCAGATGGTACCCACGAGGTGAATCACCCCGGTGTTCGGCGTGACGGGAGAACGCTTTTACTCTCAGGCTAACCGCCCTGACATATGATGATGATTATTATGATTCTGCTGTGTAAGAAGCAAATGAGGTATGAAATCCTAAATAGCGTGGCCCAAGATACGTCTAAGGTAACGGTTATCATCCAAATCCATCGTCACTTGGGGTGTTTCTTTCGTATTAAACTGACTCACAGTGATGTCACTGGAGTACTGACACATTGCCGCTCACACATCCTAAAGTACAAGCATAACTTAAACAAGGGGTATACACAACTTATGAACATTCCAGTCATTCAGCAAGGCTAATAATACTCAGAAAGAATAGGAAAAGATGCATTTGTCTAAACATCTAATATACACATAAACAGGTGAAAAGTCAGGAATGTGATCCCAATGGAAAAGATTACTGTCAAAACCTTCACTACGTATTTTTACATCATACTATTACATATTTATCCCTGAACCCCAAATCAGTGTGTTTTCAAATACAATATCCATTGAGAAACGATTTGAGAACTTCAGAATGTTTACAAAAGCGTTCATAGCAGGAAGAATAAGATGTTAACAAATGTTACCAGTACTGTGGTTGATGGATTCTCTTTATGTCTTTATGAGCAACGTATTAGCAATATTGCAGCGGGCGATACCAGACATGGGCTTCACACATTGTACCCATCTGGAGAATCGAATCCGATCTTCGGCGTAACGAGCGAATAATGTAACCTATAACCTATCCTTCGCCCCATTTTCCTTTATGGACTATGAATATATAACATATACTTGCTTCCAAATACCACCCAAACAAGAAATGCACCATAGATGCAACGTAAACCTCAGTAACATACTGAAATCCTCAATTAAATACGCTTGTGGGTGCTAATTAATGGGGCACTGTGGTGAAATATCTACCGCCCAGGAGTAACCAGGTTCCAATAATAAGCTATGACCAAATGAAGTATAGGTGAAGAGAATGCAGAAAGTCGGACATACGGAAGAACCGACCTCGGTAGTTCCATCCCTGAGCAGCACCGAACATCTCTCACATTTTAGCAGTGTTTGTGCCCTCTGCATAATCTTCAGAATGACGTTCTCGAGGGAGGTTTGGTCTTCGCAGAGAGCGTGGACTACTTCCAGCAGTGCCTAGGAATATGAAAAACAGCGTAATCAATAGCCCCAGCATACCGGCCGGCATACAAGGAATTCAGATAAATAAAATGTTAAATATTTTAACGAAGGAGGGGTGTAATACGAAGCATATGGGTGTAATTACAAATGTAACTTTAATGATGATATAACCTATATAACCTATAACGGTGTCCCCATATGTTACAAGGGAGCAGTCATGACACTGACATACCTATACTGAACACTAAAATAAACGCGAAACATCCTCATTCTTTGTTGCAGACATTCAGCATGCCTTTAATTATGGACTCCAGGAAAGGTGTTACGCAATAAATAGCTCCAACCAGCCCCCACGCAGTGAACGAGCGAAGTTAGCACGTAAACGTCCGCAAATGCATCATTGCCACCTGCAAGAACGCCAGTAGTCATTTCAACCCAACACCGTGATGCGTCGTTTTACAGACAGGGCGCCCATCAAGAAATCCAGTGTAGACTTAACGTCATTTTTGTCAATGAACTCAAACCATATCAAATGGTGTCAACAAATATTTGTTTATACCATGTGCGGTTCTTTTACATTTAGGGTTGTCTGTGTATGTAGGTTCATTGTTCCACATTAGGTTTCGTGAAAGATCACCACGGCCTGAAAGAGTTCGATCGGACAAACCATGGTAATGTACCATTCGCAATCAGATGCGACTGTGATCATTACTTTTCTTACTTTTCACAGCTGTTACGGCAAGTATATATTTGGTACCTCCTTTGGTATTATGTACACTCTGTAGGTTACAATAGCACTTAAAGCGAAGTGCCCGCTGCCTGCAGCGAACCTATGCAGGTAAATACGAATAATGATATTAATGCATGACGCTTGAATGAGTGAGTAAGTGAGTATGGTTTTGCGCCGCTTTTAGCAATATTCCCGCAATATCACAGCGGGGATATCAGAAATGAGCTTCACACATTGTAATGGGGAATCGAACCCGGGTCTTCAGTGTGACGAGCGAACGCTTAAACCATTAGGCCACCCAAACCGCCCTTATGATACTAGAAAAGTATGCGACGGAAGGACCATTACAGGAATCGATTGTGGTATTACGCCGCAGACAGTACACCAATATATTACGAGGGTAAATAATAGAATCTGAGCGAACAATCAGTGAATGGCAATAAATGTATGATAGAAAGCACTATCAAGGTCACTCATTGTAAGAGTCAGGGTCTATATCCATTAAGTGAGTGAGTGAGTGAGTTCAGTTTTACGCCGCACTCAGCAATATTCAGGCTATACGGCGGCAGTCTGTAAATAATCGAGTCTGGACCAGACATTCCAGTGATCAGCAGCATGAGCAACGATCTGCGCAACTGGGAACCGATAACATGTGTCAACCAAGCCAGCGAGCCTGATCACCCTGAAGATCAATTCTAATCCGGACCTTCACTGGTCCATATGCACTAAAAGTTCGTAGCCTAACGACACATCGTAACTCTATACTTATTCGTTGGCTTACTTACGGCGTGGTCTAGTAAAAATCAGCTTGTTCAGCATTTAACATTCAGTCTCAGATTCAACCACTCAAGATGCTAAAAAAGCCGGGTGAAACCTTTCGTACCTCGTTAGAATGAGAAAGCCACAATAACTCGGTGCGCCTTTTTTGTAGTGGCAGCAAGAGTTGTATACTCCCCAGGGAGTTGAGATTGATAATACGATGTTTCGTTGAGATTGACATCCAATGATCGAGCGTAAAAATACTAGAGCCTTGAGCATGCACTAGCTGCCTGGATATGTGCGCTATATAAATAGCCTATAATAATAATACCTTATTTCGCTCATATTCCTTGGAGTATGCCTCAAATATTTGAGCGTTGTGAATGCCTATTCCACAAAACGTCAGGTACGTTGCCAGCAGCTGAAAAAAATAATATGTCCTTATTTAATACCAAGCGAACATGATTGTAAACTGACGTTCTAACAGAAAGTTCACACCCGATTATTCTTTGGTAAAATATTTTCGTTAAAACAATATTTAATATTTAAAAAGTGATTTGATTCTGCCTGGACACAAAGATTGTGCAAGTGTTTCCAAAACACCACTGATATTGTACCCAATTACAACATTGCTAGCAAAATATTTATGGTTTTAATTGGAATAGTCCCAAAACACCAGGTGTGTACTTTCTTACGTACGTCAGTATATTTACATTACAATTATAGCCGGAAAAACAAAAGACATATTTCGTCGAGCTTCCCAAAATGCACATACGTCCGTCTAAATATTTTATGGCCCACAATCTGGTAATAGAGGCACATATAGTTTATAGTGAATGGTTAGTCATATTAAGTATCTACTAAACCAACTTGTATGAAATTAAGGAATGCGATATCCCCAAAGGAACGGTTGATCTAAAGCGTATACCAGATAATGTTTTCATAAGTGACCTGAGTGCTTCTTTGAAGAACTAAACTCAACGCATCGCTGAGGAAATCGTCCCAAGGGTGACGAAGGAAGATTTAAGCAGCGTAGCACTTCAGCCAGTTGACAGTCTCATCTTCATTTCGCCAAGTCCCGCGACAATCCCGCGTTGAGCACCGACTTTGTGCAGGAAGACGAATTGAGACACAACGATAGCATTTATTCATGAGACTAGGTGATAAGTGGATATTCCCTGGGAACCACATCCATAGCATCTTGAGCGACGTTTACGCACGGAGGTTTTGGAGTAATTTGCTTCGGGAAATAACCAAGCCACGAAATCAGGTTTGGAGACTCGTGGTATGCTCAAGAGTTCATAGTTATTATTTTTCTCTTTTTTTTAAAAAAAACCCAGTGCGAAGATAATGACTCCGAGGTACATTATGTTCTATTTCCATGACCTAACTGTACTCTTTCCAATACACACTTGCTCTAACACATTTTAGTATCATCTAATTAGACAGGTCATTTTGTTTAGCTCATGGCTATGTGCTCCTACATGAAAAAGTATCATAGTCTTACAGTCACAGCAATTCGCGAGTAATGTTATGGTATGGCATACATCAATGATATTTGCGTTCAACAGTATTGGTTTAACAGAATAATGTTTTAGAAATCACATTGAGTTCATAGGTAGGAAGATGATTGTGCATACAATACCGCGAAATTTAATTAAGAATAAAATCACAAATAGAAAAGATATTTTGGCGAGCCATGAAGCTTCCCATTTCGACGAAAGTGCTATTAATTGACCGTGTTTTGATATCGTAGTTATTGTTTATGCGAAAGAGAGGCTCATCGTACATTCTCGTCATCTTTGGTGAAGACCTTCTCACTTCCTGTTTTGTTGAGGACCTGAGCCACACCCACGATTTCGTCATCTGCATTTTTGATTGGCTGACACAACAAGGCCTCAGCCCTGTAACCAGTAATTCTTCCGATTTCATCGTTGTAGCGAGGGTCCTGAAATAACAGTTCCATTGCAAATTAGAACAAGAGAATGTGAAACATACTTAAATACAGCAACGCAGATAATACATGTACCTGTTGAGCACGATGTGATCCCCAATTACATAGCTTTTGATCTCGCTTTTGTTTATCAGTGGTATGTAATGGTGAAGATCCTTGAGATGAGACAGAACGTGTGACAGTTATACCTAGAATTTCAAAGGTAGGAAAGTCACCGTCAATCTGGGACATTTTCATGCCAGCCATTATAACAAAATCCATCTGTTGTTATGATCAATTTAGTTGAAACGATATAAAGCGTTGTTATAGCACGTTAAAGGTATTGTCCAAATGCATTTCCATATGAAGACACAGTTGATCGTTTCCTGTTTCTAATACGATTGCGAAACCATCAAGACACTTCTGCTTGACAATGACAGAGGTACCAACAGCTCAAATCCCAACCCTCAGACCTGTCAACACCAGACTCAAAGAACACTAGATCCGTCAACAAACTAGACGAGAAATCCTTCATTTCCAAACACAACAGCAAGTACCAAGACCACACTATGACGTGGCTAACTACTAAAGTCCTGTCCGCCAACGACATCAACTGGTGTCAAAGGAAGCCACAAGAGGCCATACACATAGCTAAATTACACTCCTTAAACACACCATTACCAATCATTGTTAATTAACAACTGGATTACCTTGTTCAGTGCTCACCTCTGTTAACTTATCATTTTTGTTATTTCCACATGTGCATATGTAGCTATCTGCTTCCCAACTTTCATCTAACTGATGAAGACGTCGGGATGTACCTCAAAACATCGTGTTCGTCATATAACAGAAGCTGACATCCATTAAATTCAACTTCATTTCTAAATGCCATTAAAAGACTTAAAGAGGTTCATGTCGTGTTCTGCTCCTTTGCTTCCTGGTAAACCCCGCTATAATGCATTCCCCCTATATCAGCGAGTAAACAGTCGAGTCTGGACCAGGTAATCTAGCGACTGATGACACGCAACGAAGTCACCAACCTGACCACGCTCTCCATGCAATCTTACCACCAACACAGGTTGCTGGGGACAGTTTCGATCCCATATTGCCAATGGACATATTCAATATATTTTCATATGCATATCGGGATGTATGTTCTAAGGAACTATTTGAAAAAATATTATTTTGCTTATTTTCCATTTGGGGTATTGTCCCAAATTATCACTGGACTAAAGAGAACATACGTTCATATTTTGTCCCCTAACCTTTCTGTCAAAGTTGAAGTGATTCACGGATGGTACTGTCGTCAAAGGAGCCGATCAGGAATGCTTTTCATGGGCGTCCCAGGAAGCAATGATTGTGGGTTCGAATCCCGGTTTGCCTTTATTATGTTTTTGGTTTATGGTTTGTCAGCACCATACCCGTTCACCAAAGTAGATCACGTCTGAGTTCTGCATCACTGGAAGTTTTCCTCCCTATTTATGTTGACACATCGATATATACCTGGAATTCCGTTGAAAGTGGTGCTAAACGCAATTCAATCACTCACTCAAACGTTGAAAATATATACAATTGAACAAATATATTCACTATTTGTTTGCCCATCTTTGGTTTAAGTTCCTGATATAACAGTTTTGTCTCAATGTAACATGAAAACCCTTGTGTAGATGAAGTCTGCTCGAAAACTTTCAAAACCAATAAGGCTATGTTAATGATAAGACTTGTTTTCCGCGAAACATCCTTGACCAAACGATGTTGTATTGAACAAATATATAGTTGCAAAAGTGCCCATTCCACTTTCCATTGTGAGTTGAACGAGTCTGTTTTCAATTACATTGTAAAACAATTTTTACGACAAAGGACAATATTTGATCAGCGTTGGGCTACACAGAACCGAAAGTGTTCTCAAAACCTTGTTACTTACTTCTGACAAACAGAGGGTCGATACACAATTCAGCGGATCTGAAACATCACCAGACAATTGAAGTCGTTGAAGGAGAGTTTTAGAACTTTTGTGCTCCCGATAATGTAAATGTGGCTCACGACAAATAGATATTGACCTTTTTGAAGTGCAATGCATTTGTCCTTCCGCATTCGTGGTCTTTCAATTAGAGGTTGAACGATGAGTTTGTTGTACCATAAAGCATGCAATCAGTATGTACCCTTAATATCTTTACGTGAAGCAGGAACAGAAGAACCATTATACTTATTGGGGATTCACGTGCGACTACCTCACTGCGAAATATGTTTTCAAAACTAATTCCTTATAATGTTCTCTTTAATCCTGTTTGATCATCATAAATTGTGTTCACAAGCTTCTCTTCTTTAAACATTGATTTTATGCAATTTTCACCGATGGCAGTTTCTACTTTAATATAATGGTTGTCACCTGCTTTCAGATAAGATTGTTCCACAGCAACTAACCAACACGTGGCATCTCTCATCATGTACCATAGTCTATTGTGAAGCATCTAAAATCACTCAGAGTAAACCGAAATATGCCCTCAAAAATTTATATGTTGTTGTTTTCAGTTAGCAAGCAATCACATAGCACAACCGTTTATGTACATCCAATCGACCAGAACTTGCCTAAAACAGCAAATTACAGACTATAATAATGTTGGATTTCATTCGCGAGTTCTAACTAATATTTAGTACAGGGTCGTTTGCAGGTCAATAACTGTACAACAAAATTAGGAACTTTCAAAACTCTTTAGATCTCACGAGCAGGTGACGGATGTCACATTCAATAGGTTAACGCCGTTTTGTTTAGGGCAAGAAGTGTAATAACGCCTAAAGTGTTGCACAGTGTTGACTTTTACGAGATTGGTGAAACTGACAAGCACGAGATAAATGGAGGATCGTAGTTAGGTCGAATCTTGGATTCGAACCACAAAATCACCCAATCCATGGTGCTACTGACCTGAAAGTGACAAAGAAACACTTTCTTCAATGAAAAGCACGAGTACTTGTATGTTAAGGAACGAGCTACCTTTATTATACAGGTAGTATATATTGTGCATATAAAGATTGCATGGTCGGATTGATCCGCTTTCGTTTTCCTATCGATATGCTTTCATCATTCTCTCGGAAAGTATTCTGAGATCTTCTCTAAGAGTTTTGTGCTTAACTTATGCTTTTTTATTGCCTTGATTTGAAGCCCACACATTAAAAGGACAAAATATTTTGTTTTCGCACATTGTTCTTCATTTCATATCAAGGGACGCTTCCAGAATAGGATACCAACTTACTCAAAAGAAAATGTGGGATATTGTTGATTATGTAACGTAATTCATAATAAATCATGTAAATCGTTTCGGATGTCCTTTAGTGGGACTTGTACCCAAAGCGGGTAAGGTCGATAGTACGATCCCCTGTCGCGTTATATCTACAGACGTTAAATGATGGTACATTTTGTTTCCCTGCATCGGCTTAAAGGGAATAAAACAAGGACTCGTCGACTGTGTCTTACATACACTGAGTCGGTATACTATGTCTCTATGGGATATATATGTAATGCTGCTGTATTGTATCGCAGTGGGTAATATCTAGCCGGCATTAGAAAATTGAACGGGACGTTAAACACCATGTGGCCCACCTAACCTATAATATAAAACCAGGACACGCCCAACATAAACTAAAAAAAGCACATATCCATACACTCTGACTGAAAATATATCCTTACTCCTTTTTCTTCCGTAGACAAAATCGAAAAAAACGTGATCGAAACAGCAAATTAGAGACCAAAAACGATAACCAATTTTCATTCGGCTTATAAGATGTCCTTAGTGGAAATTTCTGCAGAATCATTTCCAATACAATCGATGCTCGTGGTATATGTATGTATCAAGTACATAATTTGTACATCATTATTACCATTCCAATTCTTAGCAACTAATGATCATCTTTCTAATTCGTAGCTACTAATGATCATCATTCTAATTCTTAGCAACTTATGATCACCTGTCTTCTTTAGAACGTGAGTGAATTTGTGGAGTTTTACGTTGCTTTGAAAAGAATTTCTGTTAGGTAATAACATGTCGGCCAAATGTGTGAGAAAAGCCTGAAGGTTTGCTGATCTTAGTCTTTACGACCGTTGAGAAATCCAAGAGTATGGATTTAGTGCTGGCAAACCCGCAATTAGTGAGAATCTGGAATTCGAATATACAATCACGGGATCGTTGCGCGTCTGAGAGACGCAGCTGTACAGCAGGATTGGATATTCCTTCGGCGACTGGTTCCTCTGTGTCCTCCACACATCATTGTTAAAATACTGGCAGTCGACTTTTACAATTATTGTGCTTTATGGACACAGTGGACCTGGAATTTACGTAAAGTCATCATGACCTTTTGTTACCATGAAGGAGATTGGTGTTTACTGCTATGGCCAAACACCATATTATCAGTTTAACCTTTGCTGGTATTTCTTTAAAACGCAATTGTAATGCACTGAAGGTCATGATGTCAGTATATTTTACAACCAACCAACCAAAGCGTTTTATCGACCTCCTTGCAGTAGATTGACGTTCACTTAACTTGGAAACATATTCCTGAGAAACAATATGACGAGCAGCATTATGAGAGGGGGGAGGGTAGCCAAGGGTTCGTTCGTCACGTCGACGGTACAGGTTCGGTTCTCTACATGATATCGCCGTAGTAATGCTAAAGTATTGCTAAAAGTGGTGTACAACATCGCCCACGATATGTGTAGAACAATGTATTACTAATAGGTACACCAGATCAGACGGATGAGTATTGCCGACAATGCGTATTTCTGACATATTGCTAAAATCGAGGTATAAGCATGGACACTCATGTAAGATATTAATCCACATCTCTTTACCCACCACCACCATCCACCCAGCCCCACCCTGTTATAAAAGTTATAGCTGATAGCTGACACTAGATTCACCACTGTGGACATTAGTATCTTATTTTAAATTAGTATTCTAATTTCAGGTGGACGCCATACGACCAGCATAAGCTGGTTTTCCCCTGCATCAATAGCCTTGAATATCGTTAGCTAACTTGGAGATTGTAAGAGACAGGAACCAATTACATGTATAAAAATATCATTCACTGCACACAAATTGCTCACCAGAGGATCGAGATGAATCTGTTTCAATGGTCTCTTATAGACGCTTTGACCGAGAAGGTCAATGGTACGGTATTGGCTTATACTGGTGTATTCTGGTTCTGTTCCCCTTTACGGTTTACATTCTACCAATGCCATGCTCTGGTCTAGCCCATTTTCAATAAGACATTCATACATAATTCATATATACCTTCACATCTACGTACATTTCGTCCTCGTATCTTCCAGTTTCCTTGAACCTTAATGATAATAGCACACACTCCCAATTGCTATGACTGATGAATTGAGGAACACATAGATACACTGTTCAACTGTAACATATTGATTATAACGTGTTTTGATGTCATTCACCCAATGTAAACCTGTTTGTTAAAATACCTTTATGCAACATGAGCGCTATGTTTACATAACGTTCTTGAAAATGTATTATGTAAAATATAGATTATGTAGAGGCATCTATATTGCGTAGGTGTGGTACAGTTTTGTATTTTAACAATATATTTCAATAGGGAATGAGAAGGCATCATAAGTAATGTTTCAAACTCATGAACACATTGATAATATTCATGCACTAAGACTGGGATTTCACTCTGCCTTCACGTACATTACAAAGAGGTACTTGTTCGGGAAGAAGAGTTGTTATGTGTGACTGTGAGTGTATACAATTCTTGGTAAGAGGAGAATAAGTGAGTGTGTTAATATTTATCGTCACATCGGCAATATTTCAACCATATCGTGACGTGGAAAAGAGGTAGTTGTACGCGAGGAAAGGTTGTGAGTGTGTGCTCGTAAGTGTACACAAGTCTTGGTAAAGAGGTAGTTTTATGTGAAGAAGACTACTGAGCGTGTGCTCGTGAGTATGTACAATTCTTGGTATACATTACAAAACTGTGAACGTCATGCAAAAATATGAAAAAGTCATTACATAAATCATTTTCATATTTCATTTAGCCCAGAAGATACATAGCCATTTGACCTCTCTGATAGTACACAGGGACAATTAAAGCAACTGTTGAAACACAGCTGCAACCAATATGCGATCACTAACGTTATACACAGTCAAACATTACAGACTCGCCCATTGTAATTTACCATTCCCTACATGAAATGTACGCGTGCATGCTTACCACATACGTCATTATATTGCAGCAATATATAACGTCACCTACAACATACGTGTGAACGCTATGTAACAGCTGATTCTATAACACAGCTGGTATTTCAATGTTTTGCACTTGGTGACGCCAGAACGTGTAGAACGTGTGCTACGACCCCTGGCAACTGAGTTAAGGTCCATTGCGTGTTAATACAAAATAAAAGCAACACAGCTCTTCCATCATTCACAGTCTATTGTACGATATTATACAATGTAATTTGCCTGGATTTATTAATCTCTGTGAAATTATCCCGCTTTACGGATGGCTCTGTCAGAAACACAAACACATCTTTGGAAATATGGAACTGAAACATCTAGAATATTAATTAGAAAATTAGCATCTAGAAGGATAACATCGATATGTTTCCATAAGGTTCGGTAATAACAAATTGGTAACGGTAATACCGGATCTACAGGTAGCTCTTCTGGTTTGTAAGCAAGCCTTTGCATTTTTCAGTGTCTTATTAACATTCTTTTCGATAAGGCCACCCAATTTCAGTTTTGAAAAGATGTTTAGGCTGAAATCGGAATGCCGCCCGATGTGTTACACATTGTTGACTTTTACGACATTTGTGAATCCAAGACTGGTGGAGGATCATAGTTAGGTCGAATGAGCAAGCCTTTGCAAAGTCCCAGCTGTGACTGTATTGCACAGAAATGTTTTCTTACTAATATAAGATACAGACATGAAATAGCATGGCGAAGAATGTTTACAAGCATTGCAATCTGGCAAGCACGAATGTACCGAAGGCTATGTTGTCATAGTCGACTGCCACCTTTGTATATCCAGATGTAGTACATGAGTAAAAGCTGAAAGGACTATGAACAAACACTGCCTGGGGCGGTAGGACCAGCTGGACGAGGTTATTGACTTGAAGCGTATTTACTGACATGTGTGTTAACAATACATATCTTCCATATGCCGCCCATGCCAGGTTTCAATTTCCCTCCCGAATGAGGTAATTGATTTTACAGGGATATATTCAATTATGATGCGTGATGATATGAATATGTGGACAGAATCGATACTGTTTTTTGATTGGTTGATTTTCAGCTTTTGCCAATTTTTATCATCTTTGCACGGTGACAACATGTGGATATGCCATGGGTTGATGATGTGGGAAGGAAGACACATTCATCAAGATCAGCTAATCTTCAATTCAGTCGTAAGAAGGTTATCATGCAGATGGGACGTGGTCGGAAATGATCGAAAATGGACTTTATTGTGTTTTTAGAATCTTTATTAAAGAACTTCTGTCACATCTTCTTGATAAGGATATATTTTTGGTCATTTGAATGTCCGTCATATTGTGTACATGTGATGGTGCATGCTTTGTTCAACGCGGGCGACAAACACTTCATATGCATACATGTAATGTACGTTCAGTGTTTTGTATTGTTACTGATTTATGCTTAAACTTGTGATATCAACTATACTACTCAAGATTTGCTAAGGATCAAATCATGGATTCAACAGAAAACTATTATGTGGGGTCAAGTTTGGTTTAAATACCTAAGCTTATTGTTAGCGTGGGTCCTAGGTTTCAGTATGTCATTGCATGTTGTGGATCCCATACCTGCTATTCACAGGTGTTGTATATTTGTCAATTACTCGTTCCATGATTTGCAAAATGGTTGATTGGTGCCATCAAAACCATTTTTATTGTTACTCATATATCAAGTGCATAAGTTTCAATTAAAGTGGTTGTTTTCCTAAAGAGGGGTTACTATATCATTATTTATCCAGTTTTAAATATATATAATTCAAATTATAAATCTACGTTTAAGTAAAGTTGTGAATGTTTGTGATCCTTATCAAAGTGTGAGTAGTATATATGTGTTTTTGCAATGTTGTGGTTGCTTAACAAAAACAATGAATGTAATCGATGTGTCTTTATCACCAATGTGTGAGGTCAATAATAAATTGAATTAATACATGCTGCAATATCATATCGTACTTTCACCTGATGTGCCCTGATTTACCGGGTCATTTGGCATTGGCTGACTATTATAACCCTTGGACTGCCCGTTAGGACTGATCACCAGCATCACGCCATCGTAGTAAATGGCGACCATCCTAGCCTGGCAACATGGCGTGTAACGTACCCGATAAGGTGGATCCACGAGTCTTGGACTAATATGTCACTCGATTGTCTTATCCATAGTCGGTTAATTATATGTAGCCAGAAAATGCTTAGTGTGGTACTATAGAACACATACACGTATGTATCTTTGATCTAGTTGAATTAATTCGTCATTTCCTGTTTTTGCCATCGGTTTGAACAACATACTTTCACCTTTTCGCAAACACCTGGCACTGTAACCGTTTGACAATGAGTGAGTGGAGGAAGTATAGTTTTACGCCGCAATCAGCAATATTCCAATAATCTAGTCTGAACCAGTCAGTCCAGTGATCAACAGCATGATCATCGATCTAGGCAAATGGGATACGATGACAACCACGTCAGCGAGCCTGACCACCCAATCCCGTTAGTCGCCTCTTACGACAAGCATGGGGTACTATACACAAAGAACTTAATTAAGCACCCCCTGTATTTTTTAATGTGCAATGGTAGATTTTTAACATGTACATAAAACTTCTCGTGGTGACCACGATGGATAAATATAAGTTTTTGTTGACAAGCCAGCACTCTCCTCCTCATGCCCCCTGTCAACCTCCTGATTCTCTGAAGGGGCAGTCTACGCCATTACCAGTGTTAACAGTTTCGTATTGGGCCAGGTTCTGCACAGGAGGGTTCCTTTATTGTACACAACGACCAGCCATGTCCCAGATAATCTCCAAAAGGTTAAGGTCGGATCTCATTCAATCGTGAGATATGTCAGGGAGTGCTTAACTAAGTTCTTTGTGTGTATATAGTTCTAACCCGGATCTTCACAGGTTCAACTGTGACAGTGATTTATAGACACATTTTAATGGAACATTCGGAATCGTATGACTGTTCCTATTTACGCAGAATTTTGTTTATGGTAATGGAAGGGATTTGTTGCTTGAAATGCCAGCTGCTGCTCTGAAGAAAATGTACGGCCACATTCACACATATGTCCCAAATCACGTCGGTTTATCTGACGTCCTGGTCATGATTAGATGTATCAGCTCGTGATAATGGAAGTCGGAAACGTGTATAGAGGATGAACACACAGTGATATCACCCAATTACGACATGTGTGCATTACCACACCTGCTCTATTGACGAGTTACTTGGTTAAGATAAAAGATACAGTTCAATGAACTCTATACGATTTCAGTATTGATTTTACGGAATTGTCAATGACATGCTTTTGTATAAGAATGGCTTCACAATACCGTAACATGTCGCTTGCAGAATTGCCTAGTACAGTAAAGACATTGTCTTGAAGCAGCTGTCAACTTGAGTTTGCATGAACTTTCACAGCGACTGGCAATTAGATAAAACAGTTATATACTTGCACACAGGCCATAGAAAGATAACTTCTTTGAGTGACATTTTAGAAGTTGGGATCTATAATATTGAACAGACTTCATGGAAAACAACTTCGTAAATTTTGTGAATGCGAAGTTTCGATACAGATTATTATACCGTAACGGTACAAGATTCTGTATCGAAATAAAAGAAGTTGTTATCCATAAAGTTTGTTCAACATTGAAAGATGGTACACGCTAAGTGCAGGAATCTGTGAAAAATCCTCAAGGGGTTTGACGAGGGTTTGGGTTGTGGTCAGTCTCTGAGGCGTCGACTGATATTAACAGGAATTATCAGAAGAATGGAAGAAATCCGAAGTGAAGCCTAACCTAATACAATATTTTCAAAAAGTCAGATTTATAGGAATTGCTATAAATAAATGGGCGATCCACAATCCAGTTTCCATAAAATACTATGGGCCTCAAAGTATGTAGTGTAAAAAGTCAATAACAGATAGAGATTTGTGTTCATTTTAGTCCCTCTAATTTCGTTGGTAAGGATAATTGATGGTAAGGCGATTAGGGATCACGAAATACATCAGAGGTGATTGAGTCGAGTTATATTCATTGGCATGAAAATCGATTACAGAACAAGAGACCATTTAGTACAAAGTAATTATGATTAAAAGAGAGTGAGTTAAAATATAATGTCGCATCGGTAGTATTTCAGCCGTAAGGCGACGAGATAAAGCTTACACAC